>JAOEHY010046729.1:0-32816 GCA_025447955.1 Psilopsiagon aurifrons
TTTGTCTCAAAACATTCCTTAGAGAAAGTCACAATAAAAGCTAAAACTGAGCATATGCCTTCAAGTATTTAGGATCACAGCCACAGATATAGTGATGTTCATATTTTTTCTTCAAGAAAGCATTCATTTTATACCTTTTTTGAATAAAAGATTCTTTTAAGCAAAATTTAATGTATATGCAAACAAGAATAAGTCATGCTAGGGCGTGACTTGGTAGGCTGAGGGTGTGCTGCTTAGTGGGTCAAAGGCTTAATGATGAAATGTGATTTGTGTATGAATAATGTACTGATGGGCACTGAGTTTGCCGCTGTTTCTTCACACTTTGGGTTCCACATGTAAATAAGTCTACTGCAGACATGCAGTTTTAGGTTTGTGTATATATACATATATATATGTATGCTATGTCTGTCAAAAATGCTGTAAACTCTCACTCTCTGTATACATATATATAACTGTAAGTATGTTCATAGGTGAGTATTTCAGCTGCAAGACTTATTGGAACATTTCAAATGCAACCACTTCTGAGTACCCACAATCAAACTTTATTGATCTCTACAAAATATTCATCATTTTGTGCTACCGAATCTAAAATTCTGTGCATCAGAGAAATGATTTGGAGAATTTTCTCCTGATTTCACCCCAAAAAATGAAACAACTGTTGCATTGTTATATTCTAGATTAATCTACACATTCTGAAGTTATTTGTTTGTTTCTTTTTACATTGGCACTAGAAATTATTCCATACATGTTCCTGCTGTGGATAATCTGATAGTCATATATTAAGATTTCTATTGTGCTCAAAATTCAATTACAAAACTTGCATCTCTATGATTCAGTTTTTTGCAAAACAGCTACCTTAAAGCTTAAACGTTCTATTGGTTATCTATCGGTAAGCCACAACAATCTGTTCCCTCTTTTCCACCATATTCATCTATTATTTCTATCTTCATCTGCTTAAATAAGTAATTTCATACATATTTGAACTTTATATAAGTATGGATTCTGTTTTAGTTAGAAATATGAGTCACAATTTTTCAGTAACATATCCAAAAAGGTGTAGTACTACTGTCCCAACCTGAACTAGAAATTATAAAAGCAAATTTGAGATATGGCTGCCTATATAAGGCTTCCTTCTGCTTTTTTATCTTATTCATTCTGTTATCAGTCAATTGCATCATCACTTAGAATATTCAAAAATTTTACAGTGAGAATTTAGTTCAGTGGCTCGGATTATCACTACTTAGATGAATGCATGAGTCACAATTTGCCACAGTAACTTTAACCTTGTATCATTCATCTGATATATGCAATCCAGGAGGTGATTTGTAGATACCACGTAAACAAGCAAACAAAAAAAACCCCATCTTGTTTCTGTGTTCCTTACCCCTTTATCAGAGGGTTTGAAATAATCCTCTACCTTATGGTCTTAAAAATAGATCATAAAGCCTTTTTTAATAGCAGAATTTTAGCTTTGAAGGAAAACAGATTAGGGTTTGTGATTTTTTTTTCTCTTTAGCAACTATAGTACTTCTTCTACACTGAAAACTGATGTATTATAGTAAGATGTCATATATGAAAGCCTCTTATTTCCCAAAATGCTGTCCTGGGTATGTCTGCAACATGACTGGGTCTGCTGTTGAGATCAGAGAATGCAGTGAAAAGTAGAAACACTTTATGTGGGTACATACAGAAATGTTCCAGGCATTTCCCACACTGTTGCTCATTCAAGAAATTAAATAAAAGTAGGTGAGAGGAAGAAAGGAAGGGAATAAAATCAACTTCATAATTTAGTATTAGATGTGACTGATGATTGCTTCTGGTTGCCTGCGGGGCATTTTTGATGTTTTGTAGTAAATTAATAAATAAACAAGGCACTATCTCTTGAACTGAAATTTGGCAGAAGGCAGTTAGTCTAGATCAATTAATGTCAGAAAATGAAAATCATACAGTAATGACACACTTTTTAAAAGAATATTCAGTATGTGCAGCTTAAGTTTTTAAACAAGTCAAGAATTCCTGAGATTAAACAGATCTGATACCACATTATTTTGTTTGAATTTATTTTATTTTAATGTACATCATAGATGACAGGTTCTCCTCAGCTTAGTTTCCACTGGTCTGCTTTGTCTCTTGAACAGGACTTGCAAATTAGCTGCTCTGAGCTGCAGCCCAGAGCTGCAGATTCATGTTCAGCTACAGTTTTTGAGCAACTTATTAAAAATATGTGATATAACAAACTTGTCTTTGGGAAGTAGGTGAGAGACATTTAAAGAGCTGAATGAAGTGGTCAAAACCAAGTCTAAGTCAGTATCTCTAAAATTATATTTTCCCCGTTATGGAACAGGACACCTCTACCAGCCACAAGGAAAACCAATTCTAGACCATACCTTGATGTTCATATTTTCCAATATAAAGGAAGGATAGGCAACAGAAATTGCAGACTGATTCTTGAAATGAGTTTTCTGCTAGTGTAAAATCATGGAATCAGCTAGTGTGAAGACAACAGATGCTCAAAGTAGTACACTACTCAAAGTAGCATATATAATCTACATTTTTAGAATGCTCTACTAATGTGTGGACAAGCACAACACACATATATATATAATATTCACTTTAATAAAAATAAACTATGTGGTATGTAAGTTAGACACTTTTAAAACTGAAAATATTTAGAGGTTTATATCAACATATTAACATATTCAGTCTCTTGGGACTTCAGGACGACAGAATTTGAAGAAAATCACAGGCCAGAACTTGCCTCAGTGGAAGCAAACCTGGATCAACCGTGGAAAATATACATTATTAAGAACTCTTTCGTTATGTATTAATGACATGAGGCCATCTCCTTTGATCAGCAGCATGAGTACAAATCACCCTTATATCAAGGTTTTAAGCAATCCAAACTTATGCTTCCCCTCTCAAAAAGAGGGAATTTCAGACACTATTAATTAAATGGAAGACTAACCTAACTTTTGTGGTATGCAGCAACAGAATACCTATTCATGTTACTTCACTCCTATGTAGGAGAGTGTAACAGTCTTGAAGTTAAGGAAGGAGTCCAGCACTTGTACAAAAGGAAGAAGCTTCCCATCTAAGTGCCTGCCTTTATAAGCATGTCGCCTACTCGCTCTTGAATGCTATGCCAGCACTGTTTTTCCTCTCTTGCTAGAGGACGTCAAAATGGTGTTGGGCAGAAACATATCAATTCGTGAAATATGTTCTCCCTATAACATTTTTATGTTTTCCAAATGACATTTATTCTTAACAACTCACCACAATATTTATCTGCTTGAGACTGAGATTACACCCTAAGAAGTGAAGGCTCTGTTGAAAGCCTCCCAGGTCCAGATCAACATGAGATGCAACCAGAAAAAAAAGAAATTTGTGCTTAAGTCAAAGGAACAGCATTGGGAAGCTGTACCAGAGGGCATATGCATGAAGTATTTAGTACTTCTTTGACTCTCTGCTGCCCAGAGCACTTCTTGTGTCTTTTCTATTGGTCTCACATCTCCCAGTCTATACGCCTTTGTATTTTTGTTTTTCTCCATTATAGAATCCATTGCTTATAATGTATGATCTATATTAACATGTCAACAAAGCAGCTGCTACACTTAGTGCATTTTACTTTCCCCATTAATGTTTTCAAATGTGTAAGTGATATAGATACTGCAAAAATATTTACAGCATGTTAGCTCATGCATTGATGACACATGCACATAAATGTATAGAGAGAGGCATATGTATTTGTTGGGGAAGAAATGTTCAGACATTCAGAGAAATGGGTAATGCAGTTATTGTTGCACGTCTCATACTGGGCTCCTTATCTGCATCATAAGAGCTTGAGAGAGAGTCTCAAAGATGCCCAGAAACTCGGGCTCTTTTTGCATTTTCAGGGCTTGGAGTTGGATGAATTTGCTTCTTTAGCCTCCTGAATTTCTTTGAAAACTGAAACACTAATATCATTCAAGCTTTGTATGTCCGAACACATTTTTTCCCACAGGAAGGTCAGGACTTGACTTATGAAGTCAATGCAAATTTCCTAAACATGTTTGCCAAGAGTGGCTGTTGAAATATATTTTAATCTAAAGAAATAATCAGGCAGTGGTGTTCGTCCATCCCTATTTTGGACAGTCTTTCATAATCGCCCTGGAGGTCCAATGTCAGCTAGAAAATAAATATTTTAAAGAAATGTTTTCAGAATTTCATGTTTTATTGTTGTTGAACTGATTAGCTTCAGTTTCTGATGTGCCAAAATAGTACATAAATATATTACTTGCTCCCTAAGATTGTCTGTGTGTCCTTTATCTCATTTAATTTCAATCATCCTAAAGTAAGGAATGTTTCTATCAAATCTTAGAAAGGGTGTCACTCTAACCAATAGCTTATGGCCCCATACTCCAATTCAGCCTGCATTGTATAGAGCTGAGGTTAAGCATGCTGCATCTGTAACTCCACATTCTTCAAACAGCACTGTGATATGCAGGTTTGGATATAATTCAATTTCCTTGCCGTAAATGTAGGCACAAACAAAAATCTCTACTCATCAGGTTTCAAAATCATGGAGATTATATGCTATTTTTAGGTTCTAGATTGCTCTCCCTGACACCCATCTACTCCTCAAAATTCTCAGGTATCACAAATATGAAAGTTACTCTAAGGTGTAATTTTGATGTCTGTATTAATCATGTTACAAAACTATTTTATTACTGTCCCAGGATTGTTTCCAGCCTGTGGAACTTCTCCCGGGGATGCCAAGACACTTATACACTTGTCTTTTATTTCTCACCTGAGTTACTCCATTACTTGCTGGTCTACTTGTCACTTTTTGTTTTGTTTGCTTACAGTTGGTGCAAAATCGGCTGTTTGATTCTTTATGAGATACCTAATTACATTACTGCAATAATGAAATAGTTTCACTATCCTCTTGTGAAATGACAGATTGCTTTGAATTCATTGAAATGAATGCTTTGAAATGGCAGATCCTCACAAAAAAATATACACAAAAGGTCATTTATTGTTTGTGCCACTATAAAATGACCATTCTCTTTACTATGATTGTCTTCTTTTGGATGATGGGAAGTTCAGCTATTAATTTTTTTGCTTGTTTTATATGTTTGTAACACATATAACTTAGATTTCACAGAAACTTCATAAGTATTTCTCAATTTTTATGACCTATTTCTTCTTCCTACTCCTGGTGATTTGTTCTAAAAAATATCAGTTACCCTAAAAGATATCTGTCCACTGACAACACAGACAGTGAAATATTGCATTGATCAGGTACTACAGCCTTTTCAACTAGATGGCAAAGGTAGTGATATGGCCTATAACCTATAATTTGTCCCAAAAGTAATTTGTAATGGAGCAAGGCTGATACAAAAAGATACAAAAAAAGAGCTGAAAATTTAAAAACTTTTTAGACAAAAATCAAAGCAAATTTAATTTTTAATTTAAGATTATTTTCCCTCAGTTTTCAGATTGATTTGAACTAAAACTTACAGCAACTTACCAAAAAGCTAAAATGAGCCACACAGTTCCTACACTCTACGTCGTGGTTTAAGCCCACCCAGTAACTCAGAACCACACAGCCTTTCTCACATGCACCCGCGTTTCCCAAGAGTTGAGATAAGAACACTCCAATAGCTAAAGTATAATATAAAACCAATAGTAAGAATATTAATGATGAGAAATAATAAGGCAAAAGAATACATAACTAAAAAGGGAAAGAGAAAAAGTCAATTGACACTAGTGATGTACAATACAATCGCTCACCACCCACCAACCAATACCCAGCCTCACCCAAACAGTGATATGCCCTTCTGAATTTCCCCATATAAACTGGTTCTCACCCAGTTTATATACTGGGCATGATGTGCTGTGATAGGGAATACCCCTTTGGCTAGTTTGGGTCAGGTGTCCTGTCTCTGCTTCCTCACAGTTTCTATTGCCCCTCCTCACTGGCAGATCATGAGAGATGGAGAAGACCTTGATCAGGGTAAGTGCTACATAGCATCAACTAAAACACCAGTGTGTTATCAGCATTGTTATCAGACTGAAATCAAAACACAGTGCTGCACCAGCTACTAGGAAGGAGAAAAATAAGTGTTACAGCTGAATCCAGGACAATTTACAAATGAAATCTGGAAGAAACCTGAATGCAAGCACAGTGGCAATGCTGAAATTCATTTGCTTGCAAAAAAGCTCCCTGCAATATTTAACTAGTCAGTAATTAATAAGCTCAGCTGTACCACATCACAAGTCATATAAATTTCAGAGGTAGAATCAAGTTAATAAAATCATGTTGTTATGCATTCAAGGTAATTCCACATTTTAAGTGAGGTGTGAAGTTATGCTCATCCCATCTTATGATAGAGGAAGGAAAAAGAAGTTAAAGAAGGCAATGACAGAATTCTGTTAAATCAAAAGTATGATTTTATAAAGGTAAGTGGGGGCAGCTATTCACCAATAAAATTTCTTGTATCAGGTATAAAACAAAGAAAAGGAACATGTGTTTTACAGAAAGCACAGGTAAATCACAGAAACTGCTGCCAGAGTGTATTTTGGAAGCCAGCAGTCCAAGTGAGTCCTGGAGGACAGCTGCTTTGGTACTTCTTGAGCATAGTCATTCCATGGCACCCACCTCCTAATTTCTGTGTTAGAAGCTCAGACATATGTCAAATAAAGCGTTAGTGCAGTAGTATCCTATTTCTAGCAATCCCTTTTCTAGCAATATTTTTCCCAAAGTATCATCTGCTAGACAGTAGACATTTGTTCTGACTTCTAACCATTCTGTCGTACTTCAACAAAAACAGGCTTTCACTACTACATACAGAAGCATCAAGTTCAAAAAATGATGGTGACTATGCCAGCGAGATAAAGCAAAGGTAATACAGCTATGCCTGCAGTCACATATAGAAATCAGAGTGCCACATTTACATTAAAAGTCACCAGAAACAGAAGAGGCCAGATAGAGATGAGTGCTCTTGCAGTAAATAAAAATTGTGCCTCCTCTCTTGTCGAACCTGGGTGCCAAATTCTTATTACACATTGCAATTACTTCTGAGATGGAATACAGACTTCATGCATTATATTTATTTCAGTTCATTTGCATGTTAAATACATAATATTTGCATTTCTACTAAAGCTATGACACAAACGTGTAACTTAAGAGTTGTACTTTGATTTGAACTTGTAATTATAACACATAAAAAAAGTAAGATAAATTCTCAACATACACTGGGAATTTTATATGAGGGGGCCTGTGCTGCTTCACTAAATCATCTCTAAAGAGCGTTGTAGAGGAGTGAAAATTAAGAGAAAAGAGATCCATTAACTGAAGGAGACAGAAAAGAGAAAAAGCATATTAAAAGAAAAAGAAAGCATCCTAAAGCAACAATGTCTGAAAAAACAATTTCTCAGAAGAGCTGCAACTTTAGATGTTCACCTAGCTGACAGGAATTGGACATTTAATATCTAATAAGTATTGACACATAAGGAATCAATGCAGGTTTGAAATCTAATTACAGAGAAATTCACATGAAAAAACCTTTCAGGATAGGAAATCTATCACTCAGGTAACATTCTTGTGTGCATGAACCTTCAAATATTCTCAATTTAAAAGTATATTTTAAAAATGCATCATAAATTGCAAAATATTTATTTTAAACATATGTTTCATAATTAGATTACACTCCTGCCTGTGAAAGTAAGAGATGAAGACAACAGCTTATTCTTCTTGGCTTTTTTCCCCACTCCCTGTAGAAGAGATTTCTACAGGTAATGTGGTCTATATACAAAATACTTCTGCAAGCTACTGAGCTCAGATAACATCCAGTGTGAAATTTCCTAGCCTGGGGTCCCACTACTTTTCAACTAACATTTTAGCAGAACTCCTATCCCATCCATTAGGTAAATGGCTTGTATTCTACACAGCAAAGTTAAGGCAGCAGCAACCTGAAAGGTTTGATAAAAAATACAGGAGTGCCTTATAAATTTTCTAAAACACTATTATATTTCATATTAAAAAGAGTGTAGGTATAAAATGTCAGCTATCTAAATTGCTCTGTGCTGGCAATTCGCTGGTTGCTGCATTTGCTACGATGTTTAAAACCTTCTGGAGAACACCATTTTCCAGAAAGAGTTCCTCTCACACTGAATGTGCTGCTGTAGTTATGCATCACCTCATCATAAAGTGTAAAAGCAGAAGTTCTAACATGACTTACATACCAATAAAAATATTTGCTAGTAACCAAGGATGTGATACTCCTTGGCAGATGCCTTTTCAGGCAGAAGAGGCCAGAAAACTTGGCAGTATTTTAACTTGTGTGCTTTATATACTTCAGGAAGAAATTGCAATGCCTATTGCTCCTGTAACTCATTCCATCAAAAATATTTATGTCAGCCATACAAAATTATAATACAGCTCTCTTGGAAGAAATCCAAGACTGTGTATTTCAGTTGTCACTGAAATAGTCACAGGTAGTTCCAAAACACAAAAAGGTGAGACAATAGTTCAGAGAAGATACAAGAAAGAAGGTTTGAATACATGTAGTGTTATTAGAAATACAGAATACTGAAGAGGGAAAGGTTTGGATTTGGCCTGTCAGATTTTTTGTTTTATTTTGTTAGGATTTCATTGCAGTACCAATTCCCAGGACAAAACTATTATTTTGCTATGGCAATTCAGGTTTGTCTTAAAATATCATATTTTTAATTCTATTTTTGTGATGTAAAAAAAAAGGGAGAAAAAATGTGCTATTTGTTAGATTACCTACCTGAGAATTTATACTTTGTACCTTCTAACCAGGAACTTATAAATATACAACATCTATAAGCAACAAACTCTTGATGTAGCTAAACAAAATGTTTAAATGGCCAACAGAGACAACTATAAGGAAAATGCTAAATACTCCTTTCACACATTGACTGAGCCCCTGAGCATGAGCTATATTCATACTTTTGATAAATGCATAGCAACACTTGAGCTGTCAGAAGGATATCTCCTGCATTATCCGCTGATATATCAAATTGTTATAAAATATTTATTTGCAATTAGTTCTCTAGCAATTTATAAACAATTTTTGGACACCTCAGCCCAAAATAAAAGAAAAAAAAAAAAAAATCACTGCTGAATAGCTCATAGCCTGCTGGTCAGGGCACTTAAGTAGGAAGATAAGAATAGGTATGCAGGGACCTGAATTTGTATATTCTATGCCTCTAGAGACCTATCTACCTTCACTCTATTCAGATGTAGTTATGTTTTTTCCAAGTGAAAGAGCAGATCAAAAGTTCAAAGAAATTAAGAAAGATTTAGGTTTTGTCATGACAAAGAATAAGAAACTTTTGAAATGTTTCAAACATTTCACTGAATGTAAAAATTATTTCACATTCCATCCTAATCCAAAAAAAACATTAGCTTCCGTAACCTTGAATATGGCAAATATAGGTAATGTCAGGTGGGATATAACTAAATGAACTAGGGCCTGCTTCTTTGGCCAAAGAAAAACATAATTAACTAAAGTTTCCCAATTTTATTGTATGATATCAAGAGGAATATTATTTTTACATTCTATCAAAACTTTTACAGACAGAAAAAGAGTCCGCAGAAGACAAATGGAGACTGCTACTAGGGTCTGGAGCAGGAAACCTCATTGAAAGAATTGTGTCAATAAAATTATGGAAAATATAAGATGATGCAAAACTCAAAGGACAGACAGCATTAAATATGAATATGAAGTATTTCTTTTGCAAAGGTATGATCATATTAAATTTGATCCACAAAGTGTATCCCTGGATATGAACTTGTAAACCTAAGAGGATAAAAACCTAAATATTAGAAGGATTAGTATGTAGAAATGTTGTTGGAAGTTTAATTAAGTAAAGGTATATATTTTATCACAGACAAGATGAAGAGAATAAGCAATTTGTCTGGACTATGCCTCTCTATTGATTTTTGTGCAGAACACATCTCTTCCTGTCTTTACCAACCTCATTTCCTGGAAATTACTACCTTCAAAGTTAGGAAAAAGCAACACTAGGGTTAAAACTGGATAGAACCTCAAGAAATCAGTGATTGCATCCCTTCTCATGTATTACTTATCTGTTATCCTTGGTAGGTACATGGGCTAGCCTATTCTAAATGATCAAGTGATGCGATCTCAGGAACAAGTCTTGGAAGGCAGAAGAAGGGACTGTGAGAATGAAGACCCTGGGCCCACTGGAGGAGAGGATCTGCTTTGAGACCATCTTAAGAACCTGAACATACACAAGTCCATGGGACCTGATGAAATCCATCCACGAATCCTGAAGGAGTTGGCAAATTGAGTTGCTAAGCCACTGTCCAACACATGCAAAAAATCATGGCAGTCAGGTGAAGTTCCCAATGACTGGAAAAAAGGAAATATAACCCCCCTTTTTTAAGAAGGAGAAAATGGAAGACCCAGGGAGCTACAGACCAGTCAGCCTCACCTCTGTGCCTGGCAAAAAACTTGGAGCAGGTTCTCCTGGAAGGCATGCTGAGGCACATGAAAAACAACAAGGTGCTTGGTGACAGCCAGCTTGGCTTCACTAAGGGGAAATCCTGCCTGACCAATCTGGTGGCCTTCTATGATGGGGTTAAGGAACAGATGGGCAGGGGTAGGGCAGTTAATGGACTACCTGGACTTGTGCAAAGCATTCGACATTGTCCCACATGACATCCTTGTCTCTAAATTGAAGAGACATCAATTTGATAGGTGGACTGCTCCGTAGATAAAGAACTAGCTGGCTGGCCACATGCAAAGAGTTGTACTCAATGGCTCAATGTCCAGCTGCAGACCAGCAATGAGTGGTGTTCCTCAGGGATTGGTGTTGGGAATGGTTTTGTTCATCATCTTTGTCGGTGACATGGACAGTGAGATTGAGTGCGCCCTTAGCAAGTTTGTCAATGACACCAAGCTGGGTGGTTCGGTTGATATGCTGGAGGGAAGGAATGTCATCCAGAGGGACCTTGACATGCTTGTGAGGCGGGCTGATGCCAACCTGATGAAGTTTAACCATGACAAGTGCAAGATCCTACACCTGGGTCAGAGCAATCTCAGGCACACATACAGGTTGGGCAGAGATTCAGAGCAGCCCTGCGGAGAAGGACTTGGGGTGTTTGTCGATGGAAAAACGCACATGAATCAGCAGTGTGCGCTTGCAGCCCAGAAAGCCAGCCGTATCCTGCGTATCCCGTGTGCGCTTGCAGGTGATCCTGCCCCTCCACTCTGCCCTCGTGAGATCTCGGAGTGTTGTGTGCAGTTCTGGTGTCCTCAACATAAAAAGGACATGGGACTGTTGGAACAAGTCCAGAGGAGGGTCACGAGGATGATCATGGGGCTGGAGCACCTCCTTATGAAGACAGGATGAGAAAGTTGGGGCTGTTCAGCCTGGAGAAGAGAAGGCTGTGTGGGGACCTCACAGCGGCCTTCCAGTGTCTGAAGCGGGCCTATAGGGATGCTGGGGAGGGACTCTTCATTAGGGACTGTAGCTAGAGGACAAGGAGTAAAGGGTTCAAACTTAAACAGGAGAGGTTTAGATTGGATATGAGGAAGAAATTCTTTAGGGTAAGGGTGGTGAGGCACTGGAATGGGTTGCCCAGGGAAGTTGTTAATGCTCCATCGCTGGCAGTGTTCAAGGCCAGGTTGGACATAGCCTTGGGTGATATGGTTTAGTGGGGGGTGTCCCTGGCCATGGCAGGGGTATTGGAAATAGATGATCTTAAGGTCCTTTCCAACCCTAAGTATTCTATGATTCTATAGCATTTCTAGATCATCTTCTCCCCATTATCAGTAGGATGGCTTAACTAATATTAGACCTGATTTTCTGCAATTTTAGTCTGTTAGTTCCTGTTCTAGACACCCTGACATGGAAGAGTGATTATTCAATCTTTTTTTTTTTTTCCTGAAACATCTCATATAATCAAAGATAATTATCATCTTTCTTCCTTGCCCTCCTTGCTTTTTTCTTTTTGAACCTAAAATATGTCAATTCAATTAATATTTTTTCTTACATCAAATATTCTGGACACCTGATTATCATTCTGACCTCAATTATTCCACATTTTCCTGAAGAACAAGGTCCATGCCAAGCATTTAGAAGCTGAAGTCTCCCCCATACCAGGGAGGGTCTTGCCTGCCTGGTGTTGAAACGAAGTGACAAATCCGTCTTTGTCTTGAAGGTAAATGTAGTGGTGAGTGTATGTTGCAATGCAGGTTTTGATTTTTCTCTTCAAGGATAATGGGTTTTTAACACATGTTCAACTTCTCATTTTTTATAACACTTTAAACCCTTCTGCAGAACTGCTGCCTAGTCAGTTGTTCCCAGACTTCTCAGTGCACTTCTGAACCCACTGCCTAGGGCTGAATTCAAAAATCCTCCTTTCCTGTTTTCTGTGCTTTCTGTATCAAAAAAATGTTCAGCAATACAACCTACCTCACAGTCAGGGTCCTTCTGCACTCCCTTCCCAGCAGGTATTCAAACAGTTCAACTTCCCAGTGAGCTAAAAATCCCAGGCTGTGAATGACGCTATTAAAATTTGTTTGTTTGGTTGGTTTTTGTTTGGTTTTTGTTTTATTTTGGGGGATTTCGGTTTTGTTTTTTGGTTTTTTGTTTTTTTCATTAATTCTATAGTTTCTAGTAGATCTTTAGATGATGATTCCATGGCAGTCTATTTCTTTTCCCCAGGGACTTTAAACATAGATATAGCCGAAACAATGCTACCAAGGCAATGTCCTACCTGTTTTCTTTCTAATATTTCCTAAGCTTCCTATTTTCCTACACTACCTCCACAAGCTTACATTCCTACTCTAATAACCAAACTTATTCCACCATATCCACTATAATTTAGGTCAGATATTAAGGAGCTTAAATTTTCTTTTTTTATCCACATATATTTTTTATACAAACAGTTAAAATTGTCATCTCTGTCTTCCTTCCTCCCTTAATTCATGTCCTGAATAACCCTATATCTTCTGGTTTCAGGATCTTTGTGTGTTTTTCACATTGTTCTGTGGGGGTTTGTTACCCTCCTGTCAATCTTGGGAATAAACTTAATTTTCTTCTGCTTTTTCATGAGCTATACTCTAATCTCAGTCTAAATCTCAACATATCATTGCAAGGCTGAGTTATCAGGGTGGCCTGGTGAAACCATCTCTGTGGGATGCATCCTTAACTACAACAAAATTAATGCAACTTGCACAGTTACACCTTCAGTATTACTTTTTACTTTGAAATTTTATTTACCAAGAGAATTCTTAAAAAAAAATAAAATAAATATTTATCCAGACAAAGTGTGACAGAGCTACACAGGAGTTTTTCTTTAAGTGTTAAATTAGAGCTTCCAAATGAAAGGGTTGGATGAAAATCCAGCTGTGCCCCTCAGATCAGCTAAATGTTTCTGTAGTCATTATATGAGATTGATGAGAACCTCCTTGACAGATCCTCCTTGATTTGGACAGCTGAAGTTAACAGGGCTCACACTCAGATTCTTCTCACAGTGCCAAATAAATACAAACTTTTTAATTGATCATTATGTTTTAATGACCATGTTTTGATTTAATTGTTTTTCTTCATACTTAAACTTTTTTTACGCTTCCTCCATTTTCCAGTTTTGTAAATATGTTCATTTTTTACTGCTCCTCATGGGTTTTATCCCTGCTCCGTGTTCCAGAATGGTTCATAATGTTGTAACAATGACTATGCTTTGGATTGCAATTGCCATTTTAGTTGTACTCTCAGGCTAAACAATCCTTTCAAACTAAGGCTACTAAAGAGTTTTTTAGCCAAATTTCCCTTTGAAACAAAAGGTTAGTACTAAAACTGCCACTGTCTTCCTATTACTCCAAAGCTCTACTATCAAAAACTGAGATGACAGTTCACTGGGGCACTGTCTGCCTGGACAACTTTAAAATGTATTCAAAGACATAACAAACATCAAAGTTAGTCACCAAGGCTTTTACTTCTACAAAACCAAACACATGATACAATATTTAGTATTTTTCTGATCAGGAAAACAATGTTTTTTATTTGCCCTAATTTGAAATTAGTTTTAGTATTATCTTCAGGGAAATCAAAGTTGATTAGTCTTTCAAAACTAGCTTCAAGCAGTATAACAGCATGCATTTCAAAATCTCACCTGATGCAGAGAAACCAGTGAATTTCATGTATATACTCAAAGAGAACAACAGAGATTGTTCCATGGAGTGATTCCATTACATATATCATTCCCTATAAACACACTAAACCATAGTCAAGTTAATGCAGCTGCTGCTTGGTAGTTTCAATTTTTTCTCCCAGGAAAAATAAAATATTACTTTTTTCTAATTCTAGATAAATGTCTCAGACTGTAGATTTTTGCATCTGAAGCTACCAACTTGTCCTGCCTGCAAAGCAACCAGGGTAGTAAGTTTGAGCAACTAGAAAGGCCTTAGAGAAAGCTTGAATAAGAAAACTGTAAAATAATAATGAAGGAAAATAGAAGTTAATCAAATCCAATTTTCCAGTATAGAGACTAAAAGCTGCCACAAGAATGTTGTGGAAGTATAAATACAGGAAGAGGAACTATGAATGAAGAGACATGTAGTGGGAAAAAAGAGTCAGGAAGCTTGCTAGAACCTGACATGTCAATGAGGAATTAAAAAAAGTGGGTGTTCTTTCAAGAACAAAGGAAGTAAACATTTGAAAAATGCCTCTGGGAGTGAAGTAGATTCTTCGTGATACACTTTCTCTAAATCCAGTTTGGACGACTTTCTAAAATACAAGTCTGGGTTCAGTCAGACAATTTCAGCTTGGTGCAGGAGCTGCTGGAAGTAATTCACTGGCATGCATTATGCAGCAGGCCGAGCTTTAAAATCTACTGAGAAAATGTTTGGGCCAAACTTGCAGCTTGTGCACAGACATAACTTTTTAAAAGCCAGTTGAGTTGTATTGATTTACACCAGCTTCTGATCTTGCCCTTGGAATATAATTTACTGCTGTCATTACGCAGTAACACCCAGACCCTGCCTGTTTTCCATGCCGTAATAAGAGCAGCTGTCTTTGCGGTTTGGGGCCTGATCCAATTACACTCAATGGGAAAACTCCCATTTAGTGCAGGCACACAATTAGATGGTTACAAATTGGTCACAAATAAATTTAGACTGGAAATTAAAACTATTCCATCTGAGATTGTTTTTTAGCTATCTGCTGGAGTAACCCCACAAACAGATTAACAAGTCAAGGAACATGGTAAAATTAAGACTGAAAACAGGGAAAGGATTGTGCAACAAACAAAAAAAGGGGCATGCATGCAACAATATTTCCACAGTACCCTCCTTTCCAGTAATTTGTAGCTCAGTGACAACACCCAGCTGAGGCAGAAAGGAGTTCTGTTGCTTTGTAACACCTTTAGGTGTTATTAATCGTCATGATGGGTTTTGCAAGCATCAGAAGGGTGCAGGGTAAGCCCTCAAGGGATGGATTAGCTATGGTTTGTGAGTATTTGTAACCTTCCTGAGGCCTGGAAAGTGGCTGTTACCCAAGGCAGAAAGCAGGGTGGGCTCTCCCTGTAAAAAAATGCATTGAGGTGGCTGTGTGTTTTGGGGTCCTGCTCACTTTCTCAAGGTCAAACCAGTTGCCAGGTTTATGTCATGAGGAATTCCTTTTCCCAGGTCAGAGTGACGGGTACCATTCAGAGTATTTTTCTTTTCCTTTCACTTCTTAAAATCTGCAAACTACTTAAAGATTTTGGTGAAGTCCTTGATTTCTCTTCCTCTGGGGCATTCTGGTTATGACATTGTGTTGCATGTCATAAGCAATTTTGAGGAAGCCAGGAAGAGCTCTGGTATATGGTAGATTATGCTGTAGACTTTTCTGAACCCGGTATCTACTGCAGAGTTTCCTCCAGCTGTGATACGATTGATGAAATAAAAGTGAGCCCATTTAGTCCTGTCTTCCTATTTATGTTGTCTACTGTTGAACACAGAGAATTTTATTTCTCTCTTTTATTCCTGCCTTTTTTATTCTTCTTATTATTATTCTTGTCTTTAAGCATTCTGGTATATCTTTGAAAGAAGAAGGGTGCAATCAGATACAGCCTCTGCAAAAGGAACTAGACAAAAAAGCAGGAGGTATTCTGATCCCAGGTAAGGCCAGGGCTTTACTTTTCTTGCTTATTGTTATGACACCCCAAATGTTACTGTTGCTTCTGTCACACAAAAACAGAAGCTGAAACACTGTAAAAACAGCATCAGTGCCTGCACAGGGACAGCTCTTTTGGTAGAAAAGCAAAAGGTCTCTGATGAAAATACCTAATTAAGATACCAGAGACAGGTTTCATCTGACTAAATATAGATGTTTACAAGGCACAATACTGACATGAAAGTACCCTTCTGCTACAGAAGGAATCCAAGGTGATGAACTCAGATATAGACATTGGCACTGCAGGCACTGAAAGTTAGATTAAGTACATTTAATACTAAATTCCGTTACTGACCATTTTGGGATATAACAATATAATACACTCATCTTAATGCTACTGTTCCTTATTTTCCCCGTTTATACAGCCTGATGTTGTAAATAAATTGTAAAGCTGACTTAGCTAGCCACAGAGAAATCTTGTAAGGATGGGAGGATTGACAAGCTGCAGACACATATTACACTGAGGCTCTTTACAGCTTCCCTTGCCTTAAGAAACATGACCTAAAGAATAACAATAACTAAGCAGTACTGTTCTTTTCTTGTGAAATATCAGTCACTTGCAGAAAATGTCACTGAGCAGAACTTAGAACAATTTAAAGTTACCAAGCTGAAGTTAGGTACTAGTAAATAGCAGCAGTAAATGGCATCTTTGAATTTCTCTTCCTATCCTGTCAGGCATGCACAGCACTCACTGGGAACAACTAAAAGTCTGTGTTATTACACATAAGAAATGTAAAACTTCAAATGCATGTAACTCGGCAGGCTCTATAGTCTATTTATTAACTACACGGAAAGATACACCACTTGATGATTTTTTCACAACGCTCCTATAGAAATCTGTCAGTCTAAAAAGTAATGAAATACTTATAGACAAGAAGTAACCAAGAATGATTTCTCACATTTTCATCTTTGTATATGAGAAGAGTTTACACAAAAAATTAATCCTATTTTAACTCATTATATATAATTTTGCACCTATTTTTCACATAAAAGAATATTGCAGACATGCATGCATGCCTTGGTGAGATTTTTTCCATTGCTCAAGTACCTCTGTTACCAGTTGCTCAACTTCTACTCTTCAGAGAGCTTTCCATTTATTATATAATAGAAAAGTGTGGCTGATTCCACTGCAGCTGAATTGTTCCCAAGTTTTGATTTCAGTGGTAAGGTTTTATTCAGCAATGCATTTAAGTCTGTGTTCAATGTAGAGTAATTGGGTAGTCCTACTATATCCTATAAATTATGCACCTGTCTACATCAGTGGGAATTAGTGATATGCTTAAATGTTTTCCTGAATCAAAGCCTAAATTTGAGGATGCTTATCCTACTAGTCAAAACTCAATGGCAGCCTCAGCAATGGCCACTGGATAGAAATTGCTGATTCTGATCACAGGACTTAATGCAGCATTTGATTTTTTTTATGTAGTTCTTAATTTGAGTTTATAAACAACCACACACACACACACAAAAAAAAAAAAAAAAAAAAAAAAAAAGAAGTAAAATAAAGAGCACATTATGGAGAAATCAAATTTCTACTTTTATCTCCTAATTTCTCACTTTAATTGTGTTTGGCTCACAGGCATTTCTGGGTAAATTGAAAATCAGCCTACAAAACAGTGAAAATGCTGGAAATTATCAAAAGTCAAAGGTTAATTTCTTGCACTAAACCAAAGCTAGATGATAGTTCAATAAACATAGTTGATCATGTATAATTTAAGAGTAAAAAAGTCAGTGCATATATTGATCAAGGAATACGCAGTACTTAGATTTTGACAAACCTTGATGGCTTGTGCATGCTCTTTTCATAACGAATGTGTTGTCTCTGGAATTAGGGAGATGTTACGAATAGTGCCATTGAAATCAAGAGGAAGTTCTGCTTTCCATGCATATGACGACTGTATATCAATGATATACACAATTTTCCTCCAAAACGTGTATTTTTAAAAAGTTTAACTAATACAAACCTCAGCTAAGCAACAGTCAGCCAAAGTCCCTGTCCCAGACAAGCACAGGAATTTGTATTCCCTGATTTGAAGACTGTGATCTTAAAACAGCACAGTTGTGTAATGTGGAGCAGGAAAGGATGTATATATAGTGCTGGCTGCCACATCTGCTAGTTCCATTTCTTCTTTTAAGCTGGATAATGGAAGAAGCTTGTGTCATATCTCAGTCAATTGGAGCACAAACAGTTCCCAGATATTATGCAAAATCCTGCATCCTTTCTGTGCCAAGATGATGGTGTCTGGATTTGGTGCAGCTCCCCATTTGAGAATCTGTTCCATTTTTCATAGGTTTGGGCCTGTGTTGGTCATGACGGAAGTATTTCTACAGAAAGTTTGGAAAGAAGATGAAGAGAAGCACTGAAAGATAAAGAGGGAAAGGAATAATTAATGAGACAGTAGAAATGCAAGAAGAAGAAAATGCTTGGAATATGTGACTGTTCAGAAGCCACAAAATAATTGTAAAAGGCAATCCTGAAGATATCATCTATCTTTTGGCTGTCTGCTAAAGGCAATATTTTGCTTAATTATATACCCAGAGAAAACAGTTATATCTGTACCTTACAGATTCTTCCTATTACTATAATGTGAAATACCAGATTATTCTTCTTAATAGACTCTTTCAGGCTAAGTGAAATGCAGAACATGTAGCCCTATCCTGAGAAATATCGGTCCAGCTTATCTAGAAAAGAAATATCTGATATGTATAATGCTCTGAAAGCTCAGGGTTTATCCAGGCTCTGCATACTGGTGCCTTAAATTCATCTACCATTAAATAAAGATTGATCAGCCACTCCTATATCATGTCTTATATGCTCACTTCACTTATACATCATACCTGATTCAAGTTGAGATTAAATACTTCCAGACTCTGGCGACATTCACATCTTATGGGACATGGAGGTAGATGTAATGTATTCTGGTGTTTGACTGACCCATATGTGAAAATTACATTTACATTTACAATTCTTTAATTGAGGTCCAAAACTGCCTAGGTGTTGAAGGTTCATCGAAGTTATCTATCATCAAGTATGAAGCACTATGTCTTGGCTCCACTGATCTGATCAAGTTACTCCCCTTTTATAGCTTTCACAGCTGCTATAGAAATGCATGTGTACTAAAAGCTAACATGATAGCATAGAGCATGATAGCAAAGAATGTTTTAATTTGATGTACATGTGTATCTGAAAGGAAAAATATGCCCTATTGACTATTTCTGTGGATATCATACACTGTGAAGATAGATTTCAACTGTTATTTGATATTTTAAGTCTTTTACTTCCCTTAAGAAAAAAAAAAAAAACCAAACCAAAACCCCACACTAAAATTTGAGGAGGATGCGTATATAGTATATCTAATTTACAATTCCAATAAGCAAAACACCAAAGTAAACTTAATTATCAAAATATGATTGCTTCTTGTGCACTCCTCTCCTCCTCTGATATGGTCATCCAGAAAGATCAATTATTTGAGCATCCTGGAATTTGCAAAAGTAGAGAATCAAATCTTACAAACATATGAATATGCAGCATGATGTTTCCTGTTTTATGATCTAGGATAAAACCATGCATCTAATAATATTGCATATAGCACATCAACACTATCAATTGTTCTATTTTAACAGTTCTGTGTTTTTTTGCAGTACTTCCAGAAGCTCTGGCTGACAAAGGAACTCACTGTACAGCATATTCTACAAAAAAGTGACACAAGACTTTCTGATGCCAGAAGGATTTGGACTTTAGGAGGTCAGAAAGGAGAAGACAAGGACTGAAGTGATTTGCTCAAGGAGACACATCAAGGTTTGGAACCACTGAACTACAGGGCCACTTCCTAGAAGTCTCCCTCAGTTTCTAATGCAGCAGACTGGTAAAATATTGCTTTTGATGTTCTTTAAATCAAGAGTAATAAATTCTTTATATTCTTTTTGTGTTTCTGGACTGCCAAAATGTTCTGGTCAGAGAAAATAGATCAGAAATAAAGGGACAATATGTTTTATTGCAACAATTTAAGTATTGACAAGACATCACTCTAGCATGTGTTTAAAAGAACTATTGCTCTAAGACTAACCTGATTTTGTAGAGAAATAAAGGAAAAAAGATCATTTTTTTCTGTGGTCAATAAATCTAACACTAATTAGTAAATTTAGAATCAGAACTTCAGTTGTTTGTGCTGTAGTGGTAATTTACTTTTCATAAAGCTACATGGGAACTGCTTAAAAAAATCAGACTTTAAAAAATCCTATTGGTTGTTTTGAATCCTGCCTGAGTCACACACAATAGCAAATACTTACAATGAGAATAGCTCCACTGGAGCAATACTAATACATTTACCACAGCTCCCACTCTGTCATTATGCACAGGAGCCTGTGCTTATCCCTTTTTAAATTGGAGACTCTTTTAACCAGGAATCCCCAGGATGAAACTGAACCATTTTCCTCACGGCAAAACAAATCCTTCTCTGGTGAATTTTGTTATTGTTTATTGTTATAGTGTTTTATCAGCACTAAACTGTATGAAAGCTTCAATTAGTTCTTGATGAATGATCCCATAAAATCATGTAGTTTCATTTCCCCTGCCACCAGATATTTCACTGAGTGTTATTAAATGAAATATAATTGGGACAGGGTTCAGGAAACTTGGAGTCTTCTTATTTTCCTTTTGGGTTTGAACATTAGAGTGTGTCTCAGATATTTCATTTTTTAAACGTAATGGCTTTTTCTTTCAAACTGCAAAATGCTCCACAGTTCACTATTGTTTAAGGCTGCCACACTATAAGCAGTTAACACAAGAGTAGGTAAATACAAATATTACAGCCATTTTCTGCACGATTCTCCTCTGCAAGTAGCTTTGTAAATTTTGTATTACAAAGACTAAGTAAGTTTCACTGGAAAAAATCACTCCTCCCTTCTGTGGATAACCACATTGAGTTTGTCTCTGATGTAACTCCATTGAAAGCAACACAATTACAGTAAGAATAAACACAGCTATTTCTTACCACACATTTAAATTCCATTTTGTTATAAATAATGTGCTGTATTTTGGAACAGGAAGTATGCTTCAGCAGGATGCAGAGAACAAGTTTTTTCATCAAGTAGTGAAAGCTTTTTTAAAGGAGAGATTCAAAAACACTAATGTTAATTTTGTCCTTTTTCTTAGGCTTCGCATCCAAACCCAGATTTCGCAGAGCAGAATCAGTGTCACCAGCGTCTGCATTCACATTTCTCAGATCTGGACTCATCAGTGGGGCTATGCTGCAATAAGACTCCATGAGAGCCTTTCCCTTTTCAGAAATGGAAAGCCTGTTCTAAAAATGGCTCTCTCTCTTTTATCAAATTCTCCCACCTGGCCTAAATGCTAGCAAGAAAGTTAGCAAAGGATCGTCACATCAGGATGGAGGCATTAAGTGTCAGTTCTCATAACAGAAGGAAATTCCTGTAAGTAGTTAAAGACCTTTTGCAGCCTGCCCAGAACTATTGAAGTCTCCTTTGGCTTGTCTTTTCACTTTTTTTCTCACATATTGCAAGTAGATTTATCCAATGGTGCTACTGAATGTAGATGTACTGCTGAATATTACTGCAACTATCAGTGCTTCACAGCAAAATAGTTTGCTGAATGGGATAAATGTGTTTATTGATACCAGACCCAAACGTCACCCACTTAAAAAGACAAATATCAGACTATTATATCATCAAAGAAGTGTAAAGATATTTATCGTTTACTGCAAAAGATTTTTTCCCTTCTTATGGTGGAAGTTGAGGCTGCCATCGCACATTGTATTCTTGATATACATTTTTGGACCTGTTTAGGATCAGGAAATCAAATCATCAAACATCAATAAACACAAGAGAGAAAAGTTTCAAGTTTTATAGTTGCATTAAAACCCATAAATCATACCGTTTTGTGAAAGAATTTTACTATATCTCAGTGCTCAGGGTGTATTTTCAAAGCCCCTTGGGGTCCGAAAGAATTCTTCCTTCATGGCTATATTACTGGCTGATGAGATAAAAACGTGCAAAAAAACACCCTTCTGATTTGGAACTTGAGAATTGACTTCAGATACTCACTTTAATGCAAGCACTTTCTGTCAGGCAAACCATTCTTCCTCCCAGTCAAACAGGGCTCTTCTGCTTTCCACCAACCCATGATATATCCACTCCCACTTGAAGAAAATGCTCGCGTACCTAAAACCAGAAAGGTAGCCAAGGACACTTTTGAACAGCCGAAGCCACCTCAGTATCCCTTCCCTCCCGGACATTCCCTGACTTCCCTGGCATTGATGGAAGGTAAGTCTGGGAATTGGTCATGACTTTAATGTCTACATTAGCTAGTCCTACTAATAAAATGCCAGAATACAAGGGGAAGGGGGCAAAACACAAAACCTTGAATATTTATTAGAGAAAGTACCTCTTAAAAGAACATACCCAGCAATGGTACAAAAGAGATAAATGTGCTTCCTGACAGAGTGTTTGGACTCCCAGTTAACCAGCCATGTAAGTGCATAAATGCGCTCAGAGAGTATTTCTTCACAACTCTCGAAGAATACTTTGAGTTCTAGAGATCAAAAGAGCTACATGAGCTAAGTGTTATTGGTGTATTATGTTGAGATCAGTTATAAATAAAAGAAGAAAAAAGAAAATAGCAGAGTAAAATTGTTTTCCTCTGTCATTCTTTTCTTTTTATCAATATTTGTTTTTAAAAGTAAGAGAGTTCTACAGGGCTCTGGTTAAATAAGACCCTTTTTGTAATTATAAATGTACACATGTAAGAGTCCCTTTAAAGGAAAATAGTAGCCTACTGGGTATTCTGGAGAGAGGGCTTGTTCTCTTCTAAATTTTCACAGTGCTCTGGGAGTTAGTCCTCTAAGGGTTCATAGTGCTGGTGGGCTCCCACTTTAAAGAACTTCAGATTGCTGAGGGTGGTGTTTCCCCTTTGAAGGCTGTTACATTTTTTAACAGATCCTCCTTTGAAGATATTCATATCTGTGGGGTTCTCCAAAAGAGTTGTGGGAAAAGTCCCCTGTTGATGCTATTTACCAGGTTAGAATTTCAAACCTGGGAAAAATAGCTGATCCCTGAGAGGAGGATGCTCTTTTTGAAGCAGTTCAGATGATTTCAGTAGGCATTGTTTCTGAAGTTCTCATTGCTAGAAGGTGTCTGACTTTAAAACTTTACATCATACACAATGCCACAGCAATACTATGGAGAAAACAGCTTTTTTTTTTTTTTTTTTTTAAGGAAATATGAAATATACTGCTGTGAAAGCTTTTTTACAGATACACATCCTGTTTGCTCGCTTGCTAAATGCATAGTTTGTGCTAAGTATAAGGATTGTGCTTGCTCTGTTACAATAATCTCTGCAGAAAGGTTCTTAACATGCAAAATTTATGATAAACAGTGTTTTGATAGCTTAGAAAAAGTCCTGCTCTTTTAAACCATTGTGCTTGTATTTGCTTGCTTCATATTTTGACTTGAGATGGCCTGAATAGTCCTTTGGTGGAAGCAACATGTAAAGATTAACATTGTTAGGATGCTCCTAATTAGAAGTGATTTCCTAGAAAAGTCTTTCAAAATACATACCATTCCAAGAGAGGGATGATAGTAATAGAACAGTGAGAAGACACAGTGTAAATTTCTAAATGGAAGGAAGAAACAACATACAACCAAAATATTCTTAAAAAACGTATATGTTTTGAAGGTCTGTGTGCAATGCAACAGAAAAATGCTTTCTCCTCCATTGTATTTCTAGCAAAAGAGGTTTGACCAAAATAAACATAAAAAGCTAGCTCTATTTATTTGTTTTAAAATACTACACTTGCTACTACAAGAAGTCTACTGAAGTAATCTGTACCAAGGCCATCAAGACAGTCTTTATACTAAGGTTGCTAATATATGGATATAGCACAACTATACTTGGATTAAACAGAGATAAAGGGCAAGTAGATGAAAAGCAAAAGTAAGCTGTTGGCTGCTGGAAGAAATTGAGCCAAACAACAGCACTGATGGCTGGTATTTCAGAAGACAAATGAGTGTTTGACATTTCTGTCCATTTGCTCACATCGGCTTCAGAGAGAAAGACTGAGGACAACAGGGCAAAAATTTCTTCTTGCTTACAGACTGTCTACTCCTCAGAAGCATATAGGTTATAAAAAAACCTTAGTTTTTAAGATCTAATCTAAATGCATGTTGCAGCAAAGTGCACTGGCCTTGATGAAGAGCTATGCTGTTTCTGTGAGAACTTGAATTGGATGCCGAGGAATTTACCAATATCAAAGGGAATTTAAACAAATTTCACTGTTTTCTATAACTAATGGTATGGTAGGCTTTGTAGCAATGTTCTGGTGTGGGTGCTCCAGTCAGTAGATCCTGTCATATGTAAAGACATGAAAGTTCATATACACATACAGAAAGAGCACTTAACCAACAATGAACACTGACTTCCTTTGTATTTGACAGCTATAAGCTTATGTAGACATGTTGATGAACTATTACTCTGGTGGCATATTTGGGGCTAGAGAAGTATGAATCCTTGCCTTGAAATAAAAGAATATAGAGGAGAAAAGATTTGTAAATGGTTTCCCAAGTAACCTTGTGTATTTGTGAAGCAAATAACGTTAGATGGTGAACACACACAGAAAGGCAAAAAAAACAACCACAAAAAAGCATTCAGCAACAGCATAGTATATACTGATTAATGGATGCTATAGATATCTTACTGTTCTGTCTGCTTGGTTAGCTTTGTTTCAAATCTGATACAGATCTCATACTGCACAGCCGATCCTGAAATAGTCTGTGTTTCTTTAAATTCAGGCAATGCATCACTTTCTATTACCCTGTGTCACATCAGTCTATGACTGTAAAGGATGAGTTATGTGGACATGAACCAGCATGAGGGCCCAGTTCAGACAAATCTGAGATTTCATGAGAAAATCAAATGTTCACACAGAGAAATTCTTTCTTTTTTATTACAGAACACATTGTTTATGTAGAAAAATTTAGAAAGGACATTATTTGATGCCTTACCTGTTACAGTCCACTATGGGTTCTTTTTTTTAGCACAGAGTCCTTGGAAAGTATTTTTCCAGTAGCCATTAAAGCTTCACAGCACCCAGCTTGCAGTGGAAAAGAGAAACCATTTACCAAATTTTCTTTAGTTCTCAGCTCAAACCCCAGAAACAGATTATAGCAGTTTTATACAATGACCTCCTTGGCATAGAAGAGCTGTATTACCATTTATACCAATATCTTTCAATATTCTTCACGTGTTGCAAAAGGCATTAAAGTGGGTGTGCTGACAAGAGAGTTTAGTGGAAAAGAACCTCCTGGGCTGTGGTCTACACTAATCTTTTGTGCTAGACCAGAATGCAGTTAAGCCCAAACATCCTTAGCACCAATGTAGCCTTATGTGTTACCACAAACACAGGTTTTAGGCTACAGCACAAGTCTCCAGAAAGTGAATCTAAAGGGACAGGCTGTCCAGCAGGATGGAGGCAAATGTCTCCAGTTCTTTACAGTGGAACTTCAGTACTGATAACAGGCAAGATAAATAACATTACAGGCTTATAATACAAACTCTAGAAGGACATTTGAGTTTCTAATAATTTATTAAATCCTAGGAAGCCTTCTGAAACCAGTGACTTCCAGACGACCAGCAAACATACATCAAACCCTACAGCAAACTCACACACAGTATCTCAGTGGAGAAAAGGGAGAGGAAGTAAAGGATAAATGCAGCAAGCCCTGCTGCTCCAGTGAACAGTAAAGGCTGAGATGGATGTGCAATGCAACCAATATTCCAACACTGTTGATCCCAGTAGTCATTCCTGGTTTGCTTTCTTACCTTGCCACAGGTTTGATTTTCCAGTAATGTTTTATGTGAGGTGAGCCAAACTGTATTTCCTGCAGCATAACCCCAGCATGGGAACAGTAACTGAACTGTTCACAACCTAAACATGTCTCAAGGACCATTGCTGACCACTGCTGTGTTGCATTGCAAATAAAACTGCCTCTCTGTGTTGCAAGTTTACAGGGCTAAATTATTTAAAGTCCACAAAATGCCCCAAGATTAGAGAGCACAAATCAGTGCAGTTCAAGGAGCAGAAAAAAGATGGACTGCTAGCCTCAAAAATGAGCCTCCTTCCCACAAAGTGACTACTCTTTGGTATTATAAACAGGCATTTAAACAGCAAAAAGGCTAGGCTTCTGCCCTGAGTTTCCTAGGCAAAGCTGAAAATAGGACTGTAGAAACAAACTCTTCCAAAATATCTCTACGTTGAAAGGCAAATGTGCATGATGAACATCAGCTAGACCAGAATTGATATCTTTTGGCTCTCATTCACTGCACTGCTGGGCTTTCTAAAGAGATTCTTCTGTTTAAAAGTGTAAATTTTGTGTGAATCTCAATGTTAATATTTGTAAACTTGGGAAAAATGGAAATATTCTCCAAAAGACTTTCTCCCCTCCCACAAAACAAAAATTTGGACATCAACAACTCAAGCATTTGCATTGAAAAATCTATAAATGACCTTTCTGGGGATATCTCCTGGGACCAGTTTTTCTGGTGCTTTGCTTCATTTTGCATCAGTTTTGTTCACTGTAAAGAGATCATGCTTTGCAGTAAACACCTCTGTTTCCTTCAGTTATATTAGTTGTTATAATTTAGATAAATTATTTCATATCTTATTTATAAGTATGCATCTTACTACCCCAGAGATAATGAGAAATAGAAGACACCAGTGTTACTGATGCAGCTGAAGGGTATTGCTGAATCGGTGATGCTTTGTGGCTAACTTTATGTTCCAAAACCCTTCAAGGAGCTGACAGTTTAGTCATATGGCAGGGTTGCAGTGTAAAAGACACTTGGATTAATTTTTTAGATTTTTACCTGAAGCTGTCTTGTCCCTGTGGGAAACAAACAAACAAACAAAAAAATCAAGAAAACCCAAATGGGAAGCTGGATCCTTTTAAATAGAAGCTGTAAATGATATAGCAGCACTACGCAGGATTTAAATCCCAACCCACCCATATAACAGAACTAGCAAACTTGCAAACTCATTCGCCTCTTTTGTCATGTTTCTCTTAACCAAGTAAATAGTAATAAAGAGTTTGGTGGCATTTAGCACTACCAAACACCCTACGTAATTTGCCACCTAGCCAAACACTGCTGCCTCCTAAAGTGAAACTGGATTCATGAGACACCCTCATCTACAGACCTTGCTTCTCTCCCACAGCTTGAGAGCCTACTGCCAGGGATGGGTGTTTAGAACAAACAAATGTCAGCATGTATTTGGTGGGGTGGCAATAGCTCCACATGCATTTATCTGCTTTTCATTACTTTGTATCACATTCTCCAATTCTATTTACATTAGTTTTTATTTTAGATTAAATAAGGCTTCATTGATGCATCTTAACCACATTATTCAACACCCACCAACTCACTGACAATTGCACATCAATAGATTTTAGTTAAGCATCTGTCTCCTCATTTGCTTCCTTGTCAAATTTGCAATTTATGTCTGCATAACTTTTCACTCTGTAGCTGCACTCTGCATGAAACAGGTAGAAAACACACAGCAAAATGCTACACTTATTCTCCAGAGCAAATATGTAGTGCAAGTTCATGCTATGAAGATCTGAAAAGTTCTTTAGGGTTACACATAGGTGTGAAAACCATTATGACATGCTGTTGAAGCCATAGCCTTAGAAGGCAATAATTAAATCATTAAAAAGAGAAAAAGAGCAACGTTAAGCCCTTCTATTCAGAAAGAAGGCTTTCATATCATTGAAAAGGGGAGTTGTTTTAAAAAAAAAATAGAAAAAATAAAATTTTAAGTATTTCATTCTGAAGGAGAATATTTAATTGTCAAAACATCTTTCCTTTGTATCTCTTCAACTCTTCCTTCACTGCCCCTTTCCCAGAAGAAATCAGGCTTTTTCTCAAGTTCATATCAAACAAGAAATATTTTCTTGTGGCAGCTGAAAAGCTTACTATCAAAATCCTGAATATTTTATAGAAAATAATATTATATTTATTTTTAAGTGCATTCTACCTTCAACACAAATGCATCCTCACAACAAATCTATTGCGTTGTCCTGACATAGTTACTGCAAAGGTTTTTCCTTTGCTTTCCCAAGGGCCCAATTGATTTATCTGCCAGAAGCCTAAAGCCCCAAAATAAGATCGCTTTGAGTTTACAGAGGTCA
The DNA here is from genome assembly GCA_025447955.1 of Psilopsiagon aurifrons. Taxonomy (NCBI): domain Eukaryota; kingdom Metazoa; phylum Chordata; class Aves; order Psittaciformes; family Psittacidae; genus Psilopsiagon; species Psilopsiagon aurifrons. The sequence goes on from JAOEHY010046729.1 coordinate 28,396, forward strand.
TTTTTCATTGTCTAAATAAAAATTTCTAAACAAAAATCTCTCATCCTGTTAACCGCAGGGTCCTTATCTCCCCAGAGGCTACAGAAACCTAAGAGAAGCCATTTCAATTCTTTTATGAAGAAAGATAAAAGCAAGTTTTCGATTAGAAAGCCAAGAAAAGCCTTCTTATTAAACGGTGGTAACAGTAACTAGTCGAAAAGGCAAAACCGTTCAAGGAAGGGGAGAAAAGGGAAATCATTATGCATGAGGCAAACACTATACATGAGGCTGCCAAGGCAATCAGAGGCAGTGACATTCGGGAAGAGAAGGGAAGTTCACAAGCCTTTGTAACTAGTTATAGTTCATCCCCATCTATTTAAAAAACCTGTTTTATCAGGCACGTTTTCTTAATTGTGTGTCCATAGCTTTATCAACCAATATTAAATGCATGTAAGAGTAATTATGCATTCAGGCCCACTTTCTCTTGATCTGTCATCATTCAAAGCACTTACACAGGGCTGGATTTTGAGATGGCGTGTGATTCCAGCCCTGGAATAGTAGATTCTGCAGTGCTAAGCTAAAAGTGAAATTATTAGAAGTTGCTTCATATTCAAAGTTATGATAAAGTGAGATAAACAGAGACGTTAATGGTGATGCACTGGGAAATTATCCAGACCTGTGAAAGCGAAAGGTTTTTGGTGTTTGGAAGAAATCTTAGCATATATGACTGAAGTACCCTGTTAGTGTTTTCCTTTCTCCTTCCTATTTAAGAGAAGGGAAATGATGCAGCATTTAGAACACTATGTAATTCTTTAGGATGCCAGATGTCAATATCTAACCTACCATTTAAAATGTCATGTTGAAAAATCTACCTATAATTCCTTATGAGGGAAAAAATAAATCAAACATAAAAAGAGGAAAGATACTGGGGGCTGTTTCCCCATTATGAGGTTAAGCATTCAGAACCCTCTGACTCACCATTTAAGATTTTTTTCTGCACTAAGTTATATCCCCAAATGTCTAGGTGAAATTCATACAGACACAAGGATGATATAGTCACATCCCTATCCTGCACTACAAAAATCTGTACTTGGATTTACTTGTGATTGTCACCAGTAAAACAAGCCAACTAACACTGGCTGCAGTCATGATAAATAAACAGTCATACTAATAAACAGCAGTTTTTCTTAATCACCTATACATATCCTGAAAAAAATTTAGAAAATAACCTGAAATGGATTTCTCCTGCCCTTCCCAGTTGTGCCCAGCACATACTTGAATATGATGCCTGTTTAAAATGGTGAGAATAGTTTTGACTACCTGACATGACAACGGTGCTTCCCTGCCCTCATACATAATTTAACAGAACCAAAATGGAACGATATTTCTCTTTCCCTGATCCCTTCCCCTGCATATCTATGAAAACAAGTCATTTTTGTGCCTTAAGTTTGTATTTTCAACTACATTTATGCTCTTGAACAGAGAAAGAAAAATTTGGTTTACCCAATTCAAATCAAGAAGAAAACCTTATGTTGCAAAAGGCGGCGCATGTCTTTGACTTCAGTGAGGTCAGGATTTTACCTCTAGAATGCAGCTTTGTGATGTTAATAACTTTAGCAGACACAGTTTAATTTATGCAGCCATCTTTTTTACCTGTATTTTACTTTTATGTTTCTATACTGACAATAGAGATATCCATCTCCAATTTTTTTAAAAAGCTATAAAAATTAGATTGCAACTAAACCACAATTTGCCATGCTTACTTCATTACTTTTCATATTTAAATGTATCATTCTTGCAAAGAGCAGTCCTACTGTTCAGCTAAGTCCTGATCAAACCCCTAGTGCAGTCAGTGGAGCACCCCCTTTGATGGCAGAAGAAGCTGGATCCGGCCTTAAGCATGGGGCTTTTTAACATGTCTTTTTCTCGTGTACTCAGCTAGTTGTTCAGCTAGATGTAACTGAGGAGTGTATAAGTGTTGCAGCTAATGCCCGTGTCTCATTTTGGCAAGTAAATTTCTGAAATTTGATTTTGTACGGGGAAAACATGCTGGTTTCCAAGTGCACCTTGCGCAAGTATAAATTATATTTTAATGTGTTTTTGATGTTGCTATTACTTCAAAGCTTTTTGAATGTCTTGCATCCCTTATATGTTTGGAATTTGAAAAGTTAAAGCTGGGTGGTTTAATGTTATATCCAAATTTATCATGAATTATGGGAAGAATTAGAGTTTTGGAAAACCTGTCTTTTATTTTAGCCTTAAAGAAGTTTTCTTCTTATCAAAGCAAGACTAGGAGAGAAGTTAATCACACAAAAAGTCAAAAAACTTCATTTTAAAAGTTTCTTCAGTCTAAAAAAGGCTTTGTGGGATCTTATTTTTGGAAGTCAAAGACAGGCAAATAGAAAATGTCTCACATTTATAAGGACAACTATTGTAAGGACAACTAGCCATGAGAATAGCAACAAACACTGCCAAAACTGACATCGAGATTGATTGCCTTTGTAAAAGGTATAGCCCTATCACTATGGAGTTACTGAATGTGAGGCAGGGATTAATACCAGGATGTCCTTATGGGCTCTGCTAAATAGGAAGTCTGACAAGACAATCCAATAGCCCATTCTGGCTTTAAAAACCCCTAAATCCACGAAACCCACGAACACTTTCTGTTGGAACACATTTGCTACAGCTGCTGTGATTCACCCTCCTTGTTACTCTCTGGGGCTCCCTGCCAAACACAGGAAAATAAGGTTTTAAGCCCAGAAGGATTTCTACATTAATACAAGATATTGATCCCTCTGTTGTTTTCAGCAGCAGCTTGTTTCTCTGTCCAGGATCCTTAGAATCCCAGTGTGCCCAGCAGGTTAATGCTGAGTAACTGCAAGATGTATGAAAACATGGCACATATTTTACCTATGCTGTTCTATTATCCAGAAACAAGGGAGACATTGGTGTAGATTCTAGCCAGTGTTTATGAAAATCTGGCTGTGTACTGAAATGCCAATGGTAGCTTACAGACAGAGGCATCTCTTCTGTAGCAATAGCCTAGACAGGGATGTTCTACCTTCAGAAGGCCATGAACTGAATGCAAGCTTGGAAGATGGCGCTGATATTTCGAAAACTACACCAACACAAAGAGACACATGAAGTGTGATGGGCATCTTAGAGCTATAGAAAAATGAGGAACACTCAACTCTGTCATTTTCATTGAAAATGTTGTGCTCCTTTCTTCTTTCCCTGGGCCAGAGTCATTTATCCTGCTCACTGCTTCAAGATATCTCTGGGTCTTTTACGGATAATACTTATGCCCAACAATAACATAGGCCTTTACAACAACAAATGCTATATTACCAATTGGCAATGACAGCATCAGAGGGATTTTAGCTGTTTGTTGGTTTGGGTTTTTTTTAATCATTTGCAGAATTTTTTTCCTGATTTTTATTTATTTTGAGTGTAGTTGAGTGTCCCACCAAATGAAAATTTCCTGAGCACCAGTAAACAGACTTATCCACAGTTATTCAGAGCTCTGTAGCTTGCTTCAGATCCTCTGTGGGTGGGACCAACACAAAATGGGTTGAAGATTACATTACTTCCAGACAAACCACACACCAATGTACCTCTTGCAGAGTTGTTACTATCTCGGAGAAACATAGTAATTTCCAGACTTGGCAATTCCCAGCTGACAAGTTTGATCCACCCTTTTGTGCTGTGAACTCTCTTGGTTACCTTTCTCTATTCCCAGCTGAGAGGCTTAGGAGCTCATCCACATTTGGAAAAGGTACTGCAAAATATCACTGCAGAGATGCTCTCTGATTCGTAGTCCTCAATGTCCCTCACAGGGAATTGTCATGGAGGAGACGTGACAAAACTGTGCTCCCCCTCCTCCACACAGTACTTTTGCTTCAATCTGACAGAACACACACTGAAATTGGGCTAGGGGAGATTTGCTCAGTGTTCAGCTAAAGGCTGCCTCTGGAAAGCCTATCTAACTTTTCTCATTCAGGTTTTGCAGCAGCTGCAGCAAGTCAACTGAACTCCAGGAACTGATCCTATAAGAGACAACCACTGTATGCGTCACCAGAGCAAATAACGATTTTAGGCACTGGCCTATATGTGTGCTTGTTTTACTATTGGGGCAGAATACCAACCCACAGAATGGAGATTCCTATTTTGCATATTTTAGAAATGTCTGTACTATGACTTTTTACTGTTCTTTTGAGTACTAGCTTCTAGAAAGAGTCAAAAAAGAAAGTGTGGAAGGAGTTATGTTTACCATAAAAACGCATTTCTCTGTGATACTGTGGCACTGTGCCTTTTTAATTCTTTTAGTTTTCTTAGAGGCTTGACCATCTCTTGCTCACATGTTTGGGATAAAACACCCACCAGGTTTAGAGAAGAGTTTCCTTTCTGGTGAGTTGAGAAAGAGTCTGGAGCCCTTTTTCTGC
>JAOEHY010046733.1:0-20101 GCA_025447955.1 Psilopsiagon aurifrons
AGTTTGGGTCAGGTGTCCTGTCTCTGCTTCCTCCTGGCTTCCCCTCCTCCCTGGCACAGCATGAGGCTCAGAAAGTCTTTGGTCAGGCTCAACATTACTGAGCAGCAACTAAAAACACTGGTGTTATCAGTGCTGTTCCCAGCCTTAAAGTCAAAAGCACAGCACTGCACCAGCTACTAAGGAGGAGAAAAGTGACTGCTACTGCTGAACCCAGGACAAGGTGTCATGGAACATGTCACTCCAGCATCCAAAACCATTTAAGCAGCCACTCCATGGGCACCCCCAGCACATGGACAAGTGCTAAACAAGCTGTTCCATGCACAGAAACACAAGTACTGGGCTCTTCTGGTGCCTTTTCTACTTAGATGTCACTCTAGGCAGTGATTCAAAAAAATTAGTAGGAAGGAAAGGGGAAATACTGATCAAAAGAAGGAACATTGACCTGACAGGCTCTGTCTGCCACTCCATCTGAGGAGCTTAGCTTGGCTTCTTTGAGCTGGCTTAAGAGTTTCTCAGCAAAAGAAAATAGCTTTGTGCTTAAGGACCCTGAAGTAAATCTCCAGTGACTCCTGGCTTCACAACACCTTTCCATGGCTTAGAGATGACAGGTAACTTTGATGTAATTTTATCCCCACTGCATCCATCCCCTGTATGTGTTCATACAGGGATTCTTGGCTGCAGAAGGAAGATGGTACAATCAGGCAGGGCAAGCAGCATGAGACACAAATGTCTGGGAGTGGAGGGACTGGACAGTGTTCTCTGGACTCTCCTTTGTGGCAGCTAACAGCATACAAACCATCTCCAAGTGCACCATAGCCTGTTGTAACCCTGAGTGAGACCCTGAGGTTTTCCAGCTCCTTACAAACTATTTTCGCAGAGGTGGCACTGCATGATGCAGGCAACCAGCTCTGTTTAGAATGTCCCACATGAGCAGACTCATTCTGCTCAGACAGGATGTTGTCCACACTAAGCACATGTACACAGGGAATCATTCATGCTGATGCAGAGTGTCTGATGCTCCTGGCTATGACCCCAGACCTGCAGAGCTGCTTCGGCCACCTGAGTCATGAGAGAAGCAGCCAGGCACGGCTGCCATCACCTTAACAAGAAGGCTGGAGACCCTGCAATAGCAGTGACCCCGATTCTAATAGACCATGCCACCCAGACAGGCCAAATACAGTCAGATTTATCTGCACAGCTAGGGCCAGGATATAAAGAAAGTAAATCCTGAAAGTCCATGGTGGATCACAGCTGGGCCCTGCAGTGAAACAGATGTCCAAAGCTCAGTGCAAGGATAGGCAAAGCATATCAAAGCTTCAAACAGCTATTTTAATAAAGCTAGTCAGCTGCCTAACGCTGCAACAACCCTTCTGAGGCATGGGAGGTGAAATCCACCTCCCAAGAGCCAGCAGGCACAAGCTCCTCCATCTTCACTACTCATCATACTTCAGGAGGCAACATGCTGTTCCTTTTTAAGGTCAGGACAAAATTTGGGTTGGGGGCGAGGCCATCAGGACTGCTCATGTAAAACAGAGGCAACTCTCTCTTGACGTTGCTTACCAAAAAGAGCATATTCCAGCTATGAGTTCCATGAACCCACAAAGCACACATCACACCAGGCTGATAAGCCCCCAGCAGCGCATGCAAAGACACTGATGCTACTTGACATTAGCCTTTAGGACTCCATGGCTGGGAACCCCTTTTATCAGCTATTGTTAGGAAACTGGCAAGAAGGAAACTACTCAGCAGCTCCAATTGCCCAGCTCAGTTTGGATGTGAGGGTACCCAGGTGTGTCTGTACCAACAAGCCTTACAGCCCTGCTTCAGGGAGAACCTCTGATGTATCCCAGCCACTTTCAATTCCCAGAAAGACACAGATACCAGCTTCTGATGCCTCAAGGCTAACTCCATAGGAAAGATGGATTTCCCTGTGAAAGGGGCAACACAAGCGGGAGCAGGACCAGCAAGTGAAGGACTGGTCTCTGTCACTATTTGAGCCCTAGAGCATTTCATCTGCTTCCCTAATGGTTTGTCTACAATAATGTTGTCTTGGAAGACTGCTCACTGAAAGCAGGTAATTGCTATAAAGCAGCCAGATTTATTCATTTTGAATACCCAAACTACCCTCCTCCCTGCATCACCATGCACTTCTTACCAGCCCCTGGACTGCCATTCCCTCTCACCCCAGCAGCAGCAGTCTCCCTCTCCCTTCTCTTCCCATCTTTTCCTAGAGATGCCATTCTCCAGGCTGAGGCCAGCAGCCCAAAATTCCTCCCTGAGGCCACCTGGGGCAACTCCCCCATTGCACAGTAGTAGAAGACAAGTACCCAGGTTACTGGAGGCATCCATGTGTGCCAGATACAAAACCAGCCATGCTGGACCCATACTAGGATTTGTCCTTCCAGCTTGCCTGGTATGGGTCCCAGAGACCAGGGGGAAAGGCTGGAGCAAGGAAGATGTACTCTTGATGGAAGAGGATCAGATCAAGGAATACTAAAGCAAACTAGACATACATTTGTCCATGGGCCCTGGATGGGACACACTTGTAAGTGCTGAGGGAGCTGGCAGATGCCATTGCAGGCCACTTGTTAGCATTGATGGATCACAGTGACTGAAGAGGTGCCCAAGGGCTACAGAAAAGCCAATGTCACTCCTGTCTTCAAGAAGGGCTAGAAGCAAAACCTAGGGAACACAGGTCAGACAGCCTCACACCAATCCTTGGAAAGGATGGAGCAGCTAATCCCAGAAAATGTTTCCAAGCACATAAGAAAATCATCAGGAGTAGGCAGCACAGCTTCACCAAAGGGAAGTTATGCTTGGCCAGCACGAGAAATTTCTACAATGAACTTACAGGCCTGATAGTTGAAGGTAGAGCAGTGAATGATGTCTACCCGGACTTCAGTAAGGCCTTTAAGACCATTTCCTGTAAGGCATGCTGGGGCTGACCTTCCACAAAACAGCTCTGCAGATAAAGACAGCAATAAAGTGCCAGCAATGTATCACTGTGGGCTGTATTAAACAACATATTGCCAGCAGGACCTCCTGAAACGCAGGAGGTTCCCTCTGAATCCTGGGAATATTGCTGTACCTTCATAAGAATTAGAACCACACAGTTGCTCATCAGTCTTCATGCATTCAACTTGCCAAGCCACCAGGCACCCTCACTGCCACATCCTGCCACTGACAACTGTTCAGAAGCACAAGTGACACTTCATGACTGAAGACTGAGTCAACCAGGATACCTGAATTGTCTTCATCATCTGATTTACAGTGTTTGCAGTGGTTGTGCTAAATCATTAATGGGAGGTAGCACCAAATCCATTTGAGGAGTGCTGAGCTGAGTCACTGTTACTCTCCCACTTCACTTCATCCTTGCAAATCAGCTTGACTTGAACAGATTCCTTATTCTGCACCCAAAAATAACACACATGTAGAGACTCATTCGTGAACTTTGCTGAGCAAGTGCTGATTTGTGGCATCAAGTACCTTCAAGTTGATAGGATGCATTCAGCACTTTTCAGGCAAAACACTCCATGAGAACCAAAGGGTTTCAAGCAAGACAGAAGATTTGATATTGGGAATTTCCTTCAGCCTCCGAATTCACCTAGTGAGTCATGCAACTCCCTCCCATCCCACTGGTGCCAAGGAAAGCATTAATTCTCTCTTCAAGGGGCTCCCAAAGGGTTTGGCATTACCCATCCAGACTTCATGGCCAATGAAGAGGACTCTCTTTAGGGCAAATCCACTCCTGATGGTGAAAGAACTGGACATGCCCCAACAAGCATTATGGTGGTCAAGTTTATCATGCCATGTATGTGGAGTCAGGTAAGTTGACCTGGAGAAGTCAGCCACAGATCTGGAGACCTGATTTCACTGTGAGGTGCCAGAGTTGACACTGAACAAATAATCAAAGAATCACAGGCTGTTTGTGTTGGAAGGGACCTTAAAGCTCATCCAGTTCCCATCCCCTGCCATGGGCAGGGACCCCTTCCACTAGAGCAGGGTGCTCCAAGCCCGGGTCCAACCTGGCCTTGAACACTGCCAGGGATGGGGCAGCCACAGCTTCTCTGGGCACCCTGTGCCAGCGCCTCAGCACCCTCACAGGGAAGAGCTTCTGCCTAAGAGCTCATCTCAGTCTCTCCTCTGGCAGCAGCATCACCATCATAGACATAATCATCAACAAAACTATCACCAGTCACAGCAAAGAGCCCATCAGATTCAAACAGGAACTTCCTCCTCTCTGTTCCAGTACAAAGCTTGTTTGCAGCAGACTGTGAGGAGGCAGCAGGGCAGGCTGCCTGGTTACCCACTACTGGCCTCCAGTTTGAACCTGGAAGAGCCATCATAAGTTCGCAAGCTCCAGAGACAAGAGTTAGGAGCTAGCATGTATCCATTCATTCACACACAAGTGGGTGGCTGCTTCTGTGCTCAGAACAAGATTAAACCCAAATCCCAATAGCCCCTTTCCCACCGGAATAACATTAACATAAGGACTTGTGAGAGTATGCCAGATCTGTCCCAGAAACTAATGTGGTTACAAGGATCACCTCACGTCAGCATCATTCTGAAACCCTGCTGGGAACCAGCTGGAGCTGCTTTAGTTGTGTTCAGAGCACACAGCGTACACAAGCTCCAGTCATTTTGCCTCTAAATGACTCAAGTAAAGACCTGCTGCCATTGCTATTCGTTTGGATCCCTGACCCAGCACTGGGCAACCACCAGCAACTCCCACTCTTTCAGTGTCTGTCATGGGAAAAGAGCCTTTGAAGGAAAATAAGACTTAATATTCCCCGCAAGAAAATCCTGAAGAACATCTGCTGTGCAATCATTTCCTGCAGGGATGCTATTAGCAAATAAGTGATCATAACCCAAAAATTACTGCATGGAAATTATTGATAACACAAATATCCTGACATTCTCAGGCACTACATGCATAGATACTGTCACACCAGAGCTACTTTAAAAAGAGCAGCTCTGCTGCTTCTGTAGTTGCTTCACTTCTTTATTACAAGTTTCAATCTTGTGTGCGAGACTCAGAGCAGAAGTCTGCAGCAGGATGGAAGACAGAGCTCCGACTTCCAAGACTTGTAAGGACAGGAACGAGCCCAGCACTGGCACAGATCCTGACTGCTGACAGGCAAGCAATCCTGCAAGCCCTGTTTTGACTGCAAGGCCAGTGTGACTTCTACACCTGTAAGCACAGCTTATTTTTTACCCCTCTAAATAAGCCAAACCAAAGCAACCTCTGAAACAACTCAATGCAAGCAAGCTCCAAGTAATTCTATCACCAGGCAATAGTTCTTAGGGCATAGAAGGAGTTGACAGGAGCCATGCAGCAGTATGGCTGTGGCTGCGCAAGAAAGCTGCTGCACCTGGAAGGATGCAGAGGAGCATCCCAAAACCAAACGGAACACAACTCCGATCTGTCATTGCAAGGCCAGCACAGCCTGACCTAAATGCAAGTTAGCAAGGTCAGAACTGCAATAGAGTCTATCACCTCTGCAGAGTCCATGGAAACTCATGGGAAGAGAAAACCTTCCAGGTAAACGGAGCCACTGGAGGGACAGAGCAAGCATGCTCACCGCTTTTTCCACATCCGAGTTCGTGCATGTTCTTGAGCACCATCTGCTGGCATTTGGTCCACCAGCTTTCCACAGAGCCAGGCAGCTGCCAACGCAAGGCATGAGATTTGGGCTGAGGATAACACACACCATGAGCAGTAGCCCTAACACAGCACAGTGAGCACATTCCTGGCAGTGTTCAAGGCCAGGTTGGAACACAGGGGCTTGAAGCAACCTGCTCTAGTGGAAGGTATCCCTGCCCGTGGCAGAGGTTGGAACTGGAAGAGCTTTAAGACCCCTTCCAGCACAAACCAGTCTGGGATTCTAGGCTATAGCTTACTGCTTTGGAAAGCACAAGTGTTCCTTCCTCCATCCTCCCTGAAACCCCACTCCATGTAGTGCCCATGCTGCCCTCAGAGGGCAGGCTCATACCAAGAGCATGCTGCATGCCTTGGCTACTGGACGGTTGCAGGAACAAGGAACATCCGTGATGTACTGAGCCAAAAGCAGCCTGGCAGCACAGCTGATTTATACGATCATTGATACACACAGCTGGAGTTAAATCATAACCTGGCTCTTCCCTGTTATAGCCATACTACTGCTGCTTGCCACCAGATATGCATTGCTTGCCCCCAAATATATATAGCACTTGCAGTTCTTTTCTTTCAGCGTGACACTAGGAATTATGTGCACAGTGCAGATAAGGAGCCCTTTGCATTATTACATATGGGCCCCTGAACCAGACAGAGATACTGGGAAATCTATTCCCTGTCATTAACCAAAACAGCCTGGAAGAACACAAAAATGTAAGCATATTCCCTTTAGGAACAAGTTCCCTGTGCTTCAGGAACAAAACACCTTCAAAATATTACAGTGAATGAAAGAGAAGTCAGATGTGCTGAAGGAAGAAGGGGAGAACTGCTTCCTTTCCTGCTTCTCTGGGATATTTTAATGGTAACCCTCCCAAGGTAACTTAGAACTCTTCAGTGCAATAATTCAGGACTGCACTTTGCACAATGGACTTTTGAAATTACTTTCTGCACAGAATCATAGAACAGTTTGGATTGGAAAGGACCTTAAGATCATCTAGTTCCAAGCCTTTGGAACCAGTGGATGTTCCTGATTGATTGCTGCCATCCCTCAAACACCCACCACACTTAATCTCAGCAGCCTGCTATGCACAATTCTGTGTCCTCTGCACATAGTGCTGAGCACAGCTAAAACCAAGGTGGTTAAATGCATTTTTAATTTCCTCAGCCATAAGCAACCTCGCACCTCCATCCTTCAGAAGGCAGAGAAGGTCTCCATCCTCCTCACATCACACACTACTTTGCTGAGTAAAAGCACAGACACCTTCTGAGGCCTGAAGCAGTGTCCACAGAATGAGGAGCACATCTAAAACCCCAGCCCAAGGCATGGTGCTCCATGTATAAGGCTCCCTTGCTCCCACCCAAATGATGTTCTCTTGGTTTTTGACCCTGTTTCCTCTTACAGGTGCCATGAGGCCACATAGAGTTAAACTGCCTGTGCTACATTTCCCTCCAACTCAGCAATAATTCATAATCTTCAGCTTGTATCTTATGTCATGAGGGTTATGAAGACAAGACAGGCAGAGGCACCATCAAGACCTCAACAATCACAGACCCTGTGTGTTTTACTACTGTTATTCTAAGTCCCCAGTCATATACTATACATCCATGGCCAACAAGGTTTTGTATTCCAGTTCTTGCCAACTATTGCTATTGACTTGAGGCAAACCCATGTGCGAATGAATGTAACCCAAGCAACTGAAACCCACTGCCCTCTCTTACAATGATTTCCACAAGATACTTCTGTACTTCCATAAAAAGAATAAATGAGTTCAAAATCGCAGCCATTCAGATGGAAATTACTGCTGGAAAACTACTATGTTGTAGTTACTAGGCAGTTGTTACTGTGTGTAACCAAAGTAAATATGACAGAATTACAATTTCACCAGAGCAGGAAAACCTGCACATTTCCTCAGTTCTAGAAACATAAACCCCTGGAAACATAAAACAATGAAAGCATATTGGGATCCAAACATTTACACCAGTCAAACCTGAGCCACATTTGCTTGAGTGCTCCTTCTCTCTGATGCTGAGTGTGAAAATAACATCCAGCTGCCAATGGTATGAGAAAACTGGGAAGAGAACCCATCAGAAGAGCTCCACTCACATTCCCTGATTAAACAACAGCCCTGAGCAAACAGCCTGGGCCTCAGTTGCTATATGATACAACTTGTTCACCCAATGGAAAGAGGACACGAGAGAGAATATTGCTTCTAGCTCATTATTTCCAGGCTGTTTGAGCTGTCAAAACACTGTACAATATCCCTGTCATGTGAGAAAAGAGCTAGAGAGTTCAGATCCAAGGTCCAAGTTCCCTAACCGTGCAAAGCTGGAGTCCAGGACATCAGGAGTATCCGATCACCTAGGAGGGACGTACTCACCTACAAACACTGAAGCACTAGGCTTGTTCAGTGGGATTCTTGATTTCCTGTCCCTGAGAGTCACTGCTATAACATTAGTCTCAAGGTCTCAACAGAGACAGCTCTCAGCAAGGAAAAAAGGAGAAAAACCCACAAAAGGACGTTAAGGATGCTGAACACAGGTTCTTCAAATCCACAGAGTTATTTTTGATCTCTTGTTTAGGATATGAGCACAACAGCCAGTTTCAGGATCTTGTGTCCTCATCTCTGCTGGCAACAGACCTACAACACAGGCAAGGTAAATAAAAACCTTATGAGCCAAGGGCTAATGGAGCTTGGGCTCTGATAGATAAGTTTTCATGGTTACAGCTGTAACAGCTTCATGTGGATGGGGTGCTTCTGGTCTCTTCTCTATGGGTTTGCAGGCACGGAGAAAAACTGGAGACAATAAAGGATTTATGCAAGTGTGGCTGAGACAAGCAGCACATTTATCCTGAGCTTGTTTATTCAGGCTTTTGGCTATAAAGAGCTCTCTGGATGGTACTGGTCTTCAGCAGTCAGGACAGACCCACAGCCTTTTCAGTCCTGCAGCCTGATGCTATCCCCTGGAGGGGAACCTCTCCATCCTCCCCTGCAGCTGAACACTGAGGTGGGCACAAGCAACATGGTATTTCACAACCAGCTGTGTGCCTGACAGGCCCTGCCTGCCACTCTTCCCATCTCCCTGCACTCCTGGAACACATCTGGAGCCCCAAGTGGTCTGCTCTGCTCCTCCCGCATTGTGTGATGAACTGTACATCCACCAAAAGCATGCACACAAACGAGGAAGAAGTGTGGAACAAGCAAAACAGCTACCTGAGATGTAAAACACAGCTCAGCAAAATATTTGCTAGGCTTGAAAAAAGGTGAATTTCTCCTAGCAGCAAACCAGACCTCAGCCAGGGAGAGGAGACATGCTGCCCTCGCCTTCATCAGCCTCCACAGGCTCAGCACTCTCCTAGGACTTGGAGGCAGCACGAGCTGCTGCAGTCCTCCAACAGCACTTGGAAGCAGCCTTGTTTTCCCAAGGATTACACAAGAGAAAAGCAGGAGTGCTATGGGATCAATGCTGAGCACGTCTCTTCCCCAAGCTATAAATGTGAATCATTTCTCTACTATCGTGGCCTGGAGGAAGTAAATGTGCCTGCCTGGAATTTATGTCCCCAGATCTCTGCACCAGAAAGGCTCTAAGCGACTGTCTGCCAGGACACAAACTGGAAAACCAGACTTGCAAGATACAGGAAGGGTTACATTTGACCAGTTAGTTGTTCTCCAAATCCAGCCTTTTCAGGCTGGGATGACAGCGCTGGCAGTAAGATTTGGAAAGGATCAGGGAGATCTCTCCAGGGAAGCAGGATGTTGACTCCAGTCACACAATGGACACAAGGCCATAAAGAAGGGCCTTGGAATGGGAATTGCAGATGATTACTCTTCCTCACTGGTGGGAAGGGTGATGGTGGGCCACCTGACAAATCTGTGTTTCTAGCTCAGAAGTAGTAAGTTCAGGAGGTGTCTATATTTATTCACTGGGAATATAGGTCTGAAATTTACACCCAGAGCAGCTGACAAGCCTTGTATTAGCTTAGGGCTAATGTGCACCATCTGTCAAAGTCAGAGAGGAAAACAGCAACTTGTCTCATTTTGGGTTGGATTGCCTTACTGCTGCTATGGCTTCATTACTTTGCAGAAGTGAAAATCATGCTCTTTATTGAAGAAAGCCCTCTTCTTGACTCACTTAGTATATCTGATACCTATAGCAAAGACACCAATCCAGGCAATATCAAGACAAACCCACCCATTTAGAGCAGCTATTCTGGGCTTTTTCACCTTGGATTCACAAATGTTTCCACCTCCTTCTTTCACAGATCTGTCCTTCCTTGAACAGCCCTGGCCATACTCCAGGATGTCATGACCAAGCTACCTGCATTTCCCTGCCCGTCACTGAACCATAGTCACAGCAGGGACTGAATACATCCTTCAAGCATCAGTCAGCAGGTTACTCATCTCTGCACTCAGACCTGCACAGCATTCAAAGCAAGGCAGCCTCCAAATAGGTTCTGCATTCCCTGGCTGAAGCAAGAGCTCCTATTTCTATGCTTGCCCTAGTTGCTGGTCAGAATTCAGTGGTGCATTAAGATCAAGGCTGCTCCGAGTACCTGAATGGCATTCAGAGGAAGAGGATTTCTCTAGAGGGAGTTTTAAAAGCAATACTTTCAGTACTGGTCAAGTTGAAAATGTCCCCGTTCATTGCACAGGGGTTGGACTAGATGACCTATAAATGTCCCTTTCCAACACAAACCATTCTATGAATCCATGATAAGTGTATATCAGAATCTGTTTGGAGCACTCAGTTTATGATCCTGCAATCAGCATGAAATACCATATCTCATGACAGTGCCTTGCAAATTCATTTGAACAGGAGAAAGCAGAAGGAAGGGCCAGGCAACCTGCTGGTAGCTGCTGCTGCAGAAAGGCACGTGGGTATGGAGTGGGAGATGACAGGCTGGGTTTATGGGCTACTCCAGTCATGCTGCATGAGGGAAAAAGAAGGATTTTAAATAGCAGGAAGCAAGGAATGAAAGGAGAAAGTAGGGAGGGGAAGGAGGAGGAAGAGAGAACCAACAACTACTTATTTAGCACAAAGAAACCAAGATGCCAAGAACAACATTAATCAAGTCATCAAGGAATAAGGCAAATTCTGTAATTGCCTCTACACTGATGTGAGAAGCTTGGGTAATAAACAAAAGAAATGGGAATTGCTCATTTACAGAGCATCAATTTGACCTAGTTGGTACCACTGAAACCTTTCGGGAGGAATGTGCATGATTGCAATGTATAAAACACGTCAGTGCTCATAACCTTTGGGAAGTGAAGGGATGACCTGTGATGGAATTATCCACACGAGCCACGGGTGTTGGGAAGGACGTTATCTCCAGCACGTACCCTGCCCTGCACTGGCTGTTCTGGAGCTGATCAGAGAAAGAGCATTAAGCTCTTCTCCACAAAACACAAAGTAAACTCTTTCTGGGGGCAACCCAAGTGATTCATCCTGGCATTTCCAAAGCCTCTCCCCAGGGCTGTAAGTCTTATCTAAGAAAAGCTGTTCAGAATTGACCACAAGTGTCTCTAAAGCTGCCCCCTGCAGAGCTCTGCTGACACAGCCCTTTGTCTAGGCAGAGAAATATGGGAAGCAAACTGAACCAAAAGCCAGCTTTTGCTTCACTGCAAGCAATCAAACTAATCTTTTAATGCACAGACAAAGCACATGCCAGACTAATGAAACACTGGCTTATGTGTTCAAAGGGGAAGTTTCAGAGTGAACATACTCAAGGGAAAATAGTTGTGAGAAGTTAACAAAAGTCAAACTGAGGATATTTCCCCCCAAACCCCCTCCAAAAATCGAGCTAGACAACCACAAATACCATGAATCAAGACTGCTGTTCTGAAAAGCCTGGGGCTGAGAGACCAGTTGAAGTGAGGGGTGACATGTAATCTTCATGAAGAGAAGGAAAATTAAGGAGGGATTTGATGCAAATCAGTTATTTCATTCCTAGTTCATATTCATTGGGAAGGGAGGGGAACTCAACTCAACATCCAGGCAACTTCACAAGAGCTTAAAGAATCCTTGCAATAGAGATGCTATTTCTGGTATGCCAAGAATAATACAGGGATTAATGATTTGTTCTGCATTTGGAAACAGGCAGAGCCATTGCCTTCTGCCTTCCCTCCTTATGGCTGATATCCCTGGGAATAGCCACTGCATTCTATTTCTTTTGCACCCTCCAAAGAACAAGCAGGGTTTTCTACAAAGCTTTGGGGCCATATTCTCTTAGGAACCAAACTCACTTTCAGCACTGCAGCCTCACAGTCCCAATCCTGGTACTCTACATACAAACATTCCCAATTCTTGCACCCCCAATTCAATAAAGTCCACAGAGAAAACACACTCTCCATCCCCTTTTGGTAAATTCTTCCCTGTGAGGGTGTTGAGGCCCTGGCACAGGGTGCCAGAGAAGCTGTGGCTGCCCCATCCCTGGCAGTATTCAAGGCCAGGTTGGACACAGGGTGCTGGAGCAAGCTACTCTAGTGGAAGGTGTCCCAGGCATTAGAACTGGATGAGCTTTAAGGTCCTTTCCAACCCAAACCTAATTGACTCAAGGAAGGACTTGTACGTTTATCACATGAACTACCTAGACTGTAATCTATCCACCTTAAATGTGTCTATATAGGCACGAGCTCTGCATGGTAAAGCATTTCCTACAAGCCCAATGAAGCTTCACAGCTGCAAGGGACTTGACATTGCTGCAACTACTTCCCCTCCTGCTTTCCAGCCTTTCACTAGAGCTAGGGTGACAGATCAGGGAAGCCCATCATGTTCATGGACTTCAGCTTCTGAGCTTGCCATGTACAATACCATCTTTCTAGCTAACTGATGCCTCAGTGAACCTACTTTGCTTCTAAAGTTTAAGACCAATCCAAGCAAGATAACACTGCCATGGTTAAATAATTCTACAGTGGTCAGAAATCCTTTGATGGTCAAATTCATGTAGGAAGAGCCTTAGCAAGATTGTTAGCTTTAGCTTAACAAGAGTCTACCAAATATACTAATAGTCAAGTGATGAACAGGTAGTCTTATCTCTAAATCATGGTGATCTGAAGAGACTCCAACTTCATATATAAAGAGTCCTGCCAGCTAATTTAGAGATGCAAAAGTGAACACAAGTAGAAGTAGCTGCAGGAATGAAAGACTACTACACATCAACTCAAAAAGACAACATTTTAATAAGAAAGGAGAAGCACTGGATGCAAAAGGAAACAATAAACATTGATCTAAGCATAATAAATGCACCAAGTCATATACAGCAGCAGAGAAGCACAGGTTAACGGTTCAGTGACTCTGGATGCGTAGGCCCTGCCTTGCAGATGACTTCTAAAGACCAGCTTGCTGCAGGTTCTCAAAAGAATCAACTGTAAACCAGCATCCCCATGAGAACTGAGCCCAAGTGTTGGTAGCTGGGCCACAAGGGTCTTGCAGCTGTAAAGAAGTAATTGAAGACATGCACTAGAGAAGCACCAGGAATGACGAGGGAACACTTAAAAACATACTCTCTCACATTCAAGCAGTTGCCACAGGCACAACCAACCGTCTGCTTCCTCCTAGGACAGTTTGTCCCAAGAACAGCAGGTGCTGGAGTCTACTTTAAATCATCCATTGCCTTTGCACTCAGGAGCAACCACTCTGCAGTCATGTCCTGACTTGCAGACATTACTTGATGACAGGAGCACTGCACCTCCTGTTGTCCAGGGCATGGGACTAGATGGCTTACCATCTTCAAAACTGCAATTTAAATATCTTCCTGGCCCAAAAATCTTCATTTTTGAGTCAAGAAAGAGAGTGAAGAGAACACAGCAAAAGACATTTCAATTCTCTCTCATAATGCTGAGAATGTAACTGCATGTTTGGTGCTTCACTGTTCATCTCCAGGAAGACTATCTACTGTCTCTTCACATATAGAGCCCATGACATGAAGGAGCTATATTACTTTAATAACTTGCAGAAAGAAGTTCCTGTACATGTCCTTGACTACCCAGTTTGCATTGTGCAAGCTGTCCACGAGCTCGATAATTTTTCATCTCTAAGCTGGTTTAAAGGGCTCTTATCTCTTCCACGCCAATTTAAATTCACTTTTAGCAGCACTGCCAAAGACGTCATCTCACAGAAGGCTTAGTAAGTGGGTTTTCTACACAGTTACGTGGTTTTCAGCCTCTTAATCATGTTTGTTCATTTGAAGATGATCCAGGGATGCAGTTATTTATCCAAATGAGCTATTATATTACATAAAAATATGGAAATTCTCTATTGACAGAGGAGAGCACATCTGAAAATATTTGTTCCAGATAAGGACATAAATTTGTCATGCTGCAAAACAAGTGCATTTACTTAAACACCTCAAGGCCAGGTTGGACACAGGGGCTTGGAGCAACCTGCTCTAGCGGAAGGTGCCCCTGCCTGTGGCAAGGGGTTGAGCTGGATGAGCTTTAAGGTCCCTCCCAACCTGTTATCCTGCTTGTCCTGGGAGTACTTTACAACCCCTGCAGATAGACCCCCAAGTCTTGAAGTTTATCATCAGCGTCACGGCATCTCAGATCCAGACAAAGTAAATACACAGATTTTCTAACACCTTTTGCCACTAATGCAAAAAGGGTACAAAGATGAAGAGAGTTTTAGTTTCTTCTCTTTCAGTTCTCCAGTTTTACTCAGAGTAAAAGTTTTATTCATAGAGTAATTCAAATTCATCCATACATCACCAACTGACAGTTCTGTGCCTTTCCCCCTCCCAGGATGGTTTTTGGCTGTATATTCATTTCTCCATCAAGGCATCTTAAAACCTCACCATTTCATTTTTTAATTTATGCATGTTAAAGTTGCCCACTGAAATTCACTACTCTCCATCCCCACTGCTGTAGTGGTTTATAGGGCGATTGCTTTGAGATACAGCAGCCTAGCAGAAACAGAAGTTCAGCAAGCACAGCAAGGCACCAAGATTTAGAAAGAATTAAAAGAGTCTCAACAAGAAAGCTCCTTAGAGGCAAGCAATTGATTTTCTACTTCCTCTGCCACTATTTTAATTAATAATTACCCTACCTGCTTACATGTAATAATCTGCACAATGTTAGCATATCAACACCTGATGCTGTTAATTCTACCCACTGTGGTGTCTCCCTATTGCAGATGCAAACACCAGAGAACATTCATGGTTTTGCAACCTTTCACTGTGCTGAAAAAGCAGCACCAGCTGTAGTGCTCAAGCAGATAGACATTTCAACACAGGAAAGCTTCCCACGTACAACTTTAAATCATCAGTTTTGTCTTCCCTTCATTTGCAAGGAGTGCCTGCTGTCAGCCTAACAACAGAATTTCAGTCAGTGCTTTGCAAAGCAAACAGCCAAGAGGTCACTGAAGAACTCTTCAAAGATTCAGCTTGCAATGCCCCATAGAATCACAGAATGGGTTGGGTTGGAAAGGACCTTAAGATCATCCTATTCCAACCCTCTGACATGGGCAGGAACAGTTCACACTAGATGATGTCGCCCAAGGCTCTGTCCAGCCTGGACTGAAGCCGCATAACCCCCAGAAACAAGGAGCTGGTATAATCAAAGCAGCTATTCTTAGAGTTCCTCTGGCAGCCATCTGAACACACAAGACAGGAAGATAGGAGGTATCCCTGGCCATTATGAGCTTTAAGGTCCCTTCAAACCCAAAACAGTCTGCAACCCACAAACCTTGTTCAGGTTTCAAACTGTAGAGCATTAGAAGCGGAAGAATCCTGATAAGTACCAGGGAGCCCTATCAAGATAATTATTTACTATCAGAAACTCTTCAGGCAGCATGCAGCCTCTTCTAAATATAGATCCATTTAAAGCTTTCAGGGTAAAAGAAGAGGAGGGGGAGGAAACCAAAGTTAACTTGGGATGAGAAATGGCATGAAGGCAGAGCCACAGCAGCACAGACAAGGCAAATCACTCCTCGGGATGGAAATTGCCTTTTGTAGGTGCTCTACAGATAACTAGCACATATTAGCTCATCACTTACTCCTTGACCAAAACCAGTTTCCTGGCCTTATGCACCCCTACCAAGGTCTCTGCACTATAACAGCGCCCAAGAGCTGGGTGCCTATCTTTTACAATTGAAGTCAGCAAGAGCATAGATTTTGTGGACGGCAATGTTTTCCTCTAACAGCATCTGAGGTGAGAGCAAGCCTGGGAGGCAGCTCTCTTTACCTGCATGTACACTACAGTAAATACAACTCCTCTGTTCACATGCAAGTCCAAAGGACATCCAGAGAAGGGTTTGTTCAGAGTATATGCTTCTATAGACACCATGGGTATGAAGGTCCTTTTGAGAACAGCCACTTTGGAAGCCAATTGAACTAAATCAAATAAAAAGCTACTCTGATTCCAAACCAGTGATTTTAACCATGTTGGGTTTCTCTAATTAAATCAGATTCATTTCTACTGCATACATAAGATACAGTATCCTTATGTCAGTATATTACCCTCACTAGTAAAAAGATATTAATATGCCCATGGAAAAGCTCATTTTTTTTCCCCCATATCCAGCATAAGAGTTTATGCCCTTCCTGGGGGTCAGGAACTTGGAGACAGGCTGTAACTGGAGTCCAACCCCTTCCATACTGAACATCCACCCAGCTGGGTCCTTCCTCTGTGTGACTACATGCTGTTTCATATAGAGTCATATAAAATCACCTGGAGTTCCAGCAGCCACTTATCTCTTGCCTACCTATCTCTTGCAGAGGGCACTCTGGCTTTGGGCTAAAAGTGAGCTGGCTTGCTTGCCTTCAGGCTAGGTTATGGTGTAAAGCTCACCCTGAGCTGTACCCCAAGTAAAAGCATAAGAAGAAAACCCATTTCATCCAACACAGGACTGAAGTTCAGCAGCAAACCAAGCCACTCTGCAGCCATCTCTGAGGTTGGCTTCAGTGCAGAACAGACTTGCAACAAGATTAGTGATGCTCTATAGGGCTGCAGGCGAACAGCTTCAGATTCTTCCAAGAGGGACAAGCAATTCTAATTTGGAAGATGCTCCTTCATTCATTCGTGGGACTCTTTCTTCCTCCTGTTTTTCAGAAGTCTGTTGTGAGACTAAAGGAAGGCTTTGAAGCAGCTCTGAATCTTAATTGGCCTTGCACGTGCAGACACAGCTGCTCCCTGCCACACTAGAGCTGCTCGTAGGAACTGCTCAGAAACACATATATACCTTTTCCTTCAAAAGATAGTTAAAAGTAGCCTTAAATGCCTTTTTTTATTGCATGTGGAACAACTGACTCCACCAGTCCAAGACCATCTACCCCACTGCAATCAATCTCCCTGAAGGAGAGTAAAACCACTGGATCAAAACCAAAGACAAGCATTAAATCACGGGAAATCCAAGCAGCTTTGTGGCAGAGGAAGACAAAGCAACAGAAAGGTCAGTCCTGTTCTCTCTGTCCAGGAGAGTCATAACCAACTGGATTCCTTCACCAGTCTTAGAATAAATGCTATAGCCATATCCTGCACCCAATGCAAGGAACAGCATGAAGGTCCCTTCCCACCCAAACTATTCTATGATTCTACAGTTCATGTCACAGGTTAGGCACAGTGTGAAATGAGGAAAATGCAGTTAATGAAGCCCCTGGTTTAGGTCTGCCAGCAGGAGCAGAGGAGGGGCCATGCAGAGCTCCCGGAAGAGTAATCAAAGCTGCCTAGCACAGGATGAAGTCTATTTCTTCTTTAATGAGCTGCTCCATTCCCCAGGGGTGTTTCTTTCCAGCATTAGCTAAAACTCAGCTGCCAGATGAAACCAAGGTCTTTCCAGAGTACAGGCATGGCAGAGGAGTTTGGAGAGGCCACCACACCTGCATCACACCCTGCAAGGATCACCTTGCCTCAATCCCCTGCCCTTTGTGAGCTCAGCCTTCACACTCCTGGTTTCCTAGGACAACTAAAGGTACTTGTACCTCAGCAGCAGTTACAATGACCACTTGCCAAAGGCTTTGCTCTGCTCTGTAGTTCATGCAAGGGTGCCCATGCTTCCTTCAGCATAGCTGTAAAGCTGTAGGACAGGCTGCTCAGGACCCCAGCAGCCTCACAAGGAGGACTTGGGCACCCAAGTTTTCTCTAAAGAAGTTTCATTTGCTTCCCAAAACAGAAGCCACCCCTGAGGATGTTCCAGCTCTTGCATGCAAGTGCAAGGGCTCTTCCCTTGCTCCCAGTACTGAAAAGAAGGGCCAAAGCTCAGATTTATAGAGTCATATGATGTATTGCAAAGTGAAGAGAAACTGGTCTGTCAGACAAAGCAGAACAAAGAGGATTTCTTTTCACAGTTGACAGCTATGAGAAAGCCTGGGCTACACTCCACTGTTTGTCCCCATTTCCTAAGCACATCCCACCATTAATCCAGCCAAAGCATTTCCAGTAACTATGTGCAGAGTCAGCATTTCTGACAGCCATCTCAGAGGCAGCAAGTGAAGGGACAGCACCAGGGGCTGGGGACTCCACAGTAGAATGTGGAGCATTGCTTAGAAGTGCATGCAGTTGCTGTTGCTCAGGAACTGTTTGCAAGCTGGCATACATACAGGTACATGTGTATACACAATACAATGTCAATTGAAAAAAAATCTATAGATGTACAGTGGTGCATCTTGCTTTAAAACAATATGCTACCAAATAAGATAGACCTAGGGAAGAGATCAAGTGATCCAAGAAATCCTTAAGTATACTCTTCATGCTAAATGCAAATGTCACAAGTTTGAGAAGCCAGTGGCAGCTCAAGTTCAAAGCCCTCTGCGAATCATTCGTCATTTGAGTATAAATGATACTAAGCTCTATTTCTGAGCCAAGTCCCAGAGCTGGCACTGATGACATTCAATTAATCCTTAGAGTAAGAGTCTAATATCACATTCTAAACCCCCCAAGATTAGATGACCGAATATTTTCTAATACTTGTACACAATACAATTTATGAAACAGATAACAAAACCCATCCATCTTAATTTCCAAGTCATGGCTTGTGCCTTTGTTAAATTTAATTGCTTCCCCAGTGGCTTTAAATCAAGGGCAGATTCTATTAAAAGTAATTACTTTGCTGTGCAGCTGACACAGCAAAGTTGCTTGATAAAGGTTAATCTACTAAGTGATGACAACTACTAAATGAGGATGATGATTACCATTAACAACTTCATGGTAGAGATGATGCTAGAACTTCCACATACATTGAAACGATAGCCACAGCGACAGCTCCAGTGTATCTTGTTAGCTCTTGTACCCAGAAGTCTTCACCCCAGCTAAGTGGGGAATTGGGACACACAAGACACTGCTGCCATGGGGTCTTGCTGCAGATGCCAAGCTACCTGCTGAGGACAACCATGGACCAAGCTTACTTGTTGCCCCCATGGTTGCTACTCACACTTAACTCCAAGGATGTGCAGCCTGGTGTGTAGCCTGACAGGGTAAAGGGATTAGTACCTTGCTGCTGGTCCAGTGTAGAAGCATGTGATGAGGTTGCTCCAAGGCATTTGCTTTTTTTGGGTTCATTTTTTCCATGGGAATAAATTTCTGCTGCAAGGAAAGCAAGGGCAGGAAGCTCCTGATGACCAGGAGATGCAGTGGGACAAAATGTAGGAGAAAAGAGGGAGTTATACTGCTTCAGAAACAACCAAACACCTTCATTTTACTTTCTGTACTTCCTCCCACTTCATCTCTTCCTTACAGAGCAGCAGTCATAAACATCCAAATGCTGCAGCAAATCCTTTTTTCTAATGCAAATTTCCAGCTACTTCCATGTCTGCTGGGGGATTCTGCCACTTCTGCCGCTCCTGACCCAAAGGAACAGAAATGCAAAAGCACTGCCATTCACTCTAGACTAATTCTGCTTTTAAGGCCAGCATCCCACCCAGGACATGGTTGTTCAGTGCCTACTCTGGCAGGTTTTCTAATAAAGCAAGTTTTGTCATGTTCTTCACAGGCAGCTCCTGGAAGCACAGAACCTGATTGTAGAAGGAAGCTGTAGAATTTCACAGAAAGCTAGACTAGCTCTCAACTGCAAGGAAGTTTCACACTGTAAGTCACAAATGAATCTGAATTCAGAAGTACAAGCAAAAAGGTAAGAATTAGAAGCTTAACACAGTAGCTATTTTTAACATAAAGCTTAGAGTAACAGAGTAACACACTGCAAGTGACAGGTACACATGTTCTCCAAATACAGTCAAAATACAGCCTTCTGCACACACCTGCCCCTCTGCAAAGGGAGCTGCATGTTGAAGGGATTCTTTTCCATACGGTACTGAGCACCACTGAAAAGCGCCTGGCACCATCCTCCTGGGACCTGCACATCGCATCTCTGAGCTCCCTGATTCTCATAGAATCCCAGAATGGTTTGGGCTGGAAGGGACCTTAAGGCTCATCCAGTTCTAACACCTGCCATGGGCAGGGACACCTTCCACTAGAGCAGGGTGCTCCAAGCCCCTGTGTCCAACCTGGCCTTGAACACTGC
>JAOEHY010046734.1:0-22901 GCA_025447955.1 Psilopsiagon aurifrons
TAGCTTTGGTGAGAAGAATCATCATAAGAATCTGCTGTGTGACACTGGGGAAGTTACAAAAAAAGATTGAAGAAATTAATGTTTTTACTAGTCAGCTGCCATTAGACAAATAGAGCCGCATGAGTATACATAGTTCAGAACATAACAACACAGAAGTTCTTCGCTTCTAAATTGTTTCATTACAGTAGACAATGCATAATACTCATCTTCCACTCTTCCACTGCATTTTCCCTGGAAACTGTACTTTAGACTTCTGAGGAATGTTGCTTAACAGTTGTAAATTGCAGATATTAAACAAAATTTCCTGTCAAAAAGGTGACTTTTTTCACTGTCGAGAGATTTCTGTTACTTTTTTTCACCAAATGAAAAATCTATGATAGCAAAACATGTTTATAGATTTTTAAGGGTGAGATAATGTTCTGAAACAATAAGAGTGGAGCAGAACAGGGGTTTGCTTGTTTTAGAATAGGTGTTCCATATTTAAAGAGAGTAAGGAGTATTTTTGTGAAAGTCCTCATAACTCAGTTTGTGAATCTCCCAAGTGCTCTTGTGGTCTGTGGTGTTTGGCTGGTGAAAACTATATGCAAGCTTAATAAAAAATTGATCAAAAGAATCCATGTTGTAACCCCACTGACATGTGCTATGCTCAGAATGCATTTGGCATGCTTCTTGCTTTTGCCATTTTTGCCTGTTCCCCCTGTTTTCAAAACTGGTTGCTGAGAAGCAGCAACGAACCGTTCCACATATCTTTTCAACAGTATGTAATCTTCTACATAATGTACCTGTCAGTGAATGCAGTGTTGTGTTGTGTGTGTACACATATATATGTATGTGTTTTATTTTGTTTTCCTATGAATATTTGTAAATATTTAGGCCTAACTAAGGACATGATAAAAGGTTTGGTCTGCATTTTTGACTCTTTTGTGAGTTAGACT
The DNA here is from genome assembly GCA_025447955.1 of Psilopsiagon aurifrons. Taxonomy (NCBI): domain Eukaryota; kingdom Metazoa; phylum Chordata; class Aves; order Psittaciformes; family Psittacidae; genus Psilopsiagon; species Psilopsiagon aurifrons. The sequence goes on from JAOEHY010046734.1 coordinate 936, forward strand.
CTTTTGTTAGTAGAATAGTAAGACCTGATAATGATTAATTTTGGAATTAAATAAAATGTCAGTCTCCAAACCAACTTGAAATATGGCCAGGTTAAACTTCCATACACCCAAGGGCAGAATGTAATAAGTATGTTTACTTTTGAAAAATGGTAAAAGAAAATCCCTAAATAGATGTGTTGTGGGCTGATGCCAAATTTTATTGTTGCAGCTCTAGTATTGCGTCCTATCTGCTACATACCTGACTTACATATAATCTGATTTCTGTGGAATGGATTAAACAAAGGCACCTAAAAATACCAGAGTATATGTAAAATTATCTGTACGCAATGCTGTACAAAAGGACTGACTTTGTTCATTGTTATTTGGGGAAAACTAGTTACAACTTTTGAATCGTCACCTCTTGCAAAGCAATTCCTTAATCTTAAAAATACTTGTGTTTCTTGTTCAATAGACAAAACCAGAGCTGACATCATAGGATGCCTTTTTAGTTCCTTGTTTTTTTCCATTTAAGAAAGCTCATATAGCATAAGAGTTATACATACAAACTGGTTTAGAAACCAAGCATGTTGTCTCACAATATGCAGCAGGCCACAGCAGCATCCTTCACATCATTAGAATTCAGATGTAACCCCAGGATGCTCAGTGTAACAACTGCTTATCGGTTTGTGAGGATTGATTTTCAAATCTCTCTTTAAAAGGGCTGGGATCTTTTTCATCAAAATTTTTGTCTTAATAAGCCATGAAAAATACAATTTTATATTTCAGACTGCAGATTACAAGTGAAATCTATATTGCTGAGTTTCAGGATTGGACCTGCTTCTTGTACCTAAAGCAGCTGGAAACCAAAGCCAAAAATATCTGTCTTTACAATGCTGTCTCATCCAACCTGTCAAGAGAAACTAAAATTTACAGACCTCCCCCCACCTCCCTGCAAAAAAAAAGTCAGTTATAGAAATGAGTGTAAATTCTAAATAATTATTACAAAACCATAACTGATTCTACTCAGTGATTCACTTCAATGAATTGGTCCTAAACAGTTAAATTTTGTTTTTTTCCCCCTCATTTTTTGGCAAGGGGGAGGGAGAGATGCCTGGTAGACTAGCAATGAGAGTTTGTTTGGGGAGAAATGAAGCAAAACTGAAATAAAACAGTGCAAGCTTGTGTCTGTATTTGGAGGCCACACACAGTGAGGAGCACTGGACACATTTTCAAGCCTCTTAAAGAGCGAGAGAAATGGCTTTGTTTAAATCTGCTGTAATTTATCGTATATATGTTTTTTTCCTTTGTATGCTATATTTCAAAGCAACTTTTCACATGATGAATAAGTTGGGGGAGAATGGCTGGTGATCTGATTACTTCTAAGAGTTAGTCACTCGAGAGGACTTGCAGCAGTTCAGTCAATAGATGCAACACCATTTTCTAGGAAGGTTTATCATGGGATTATAAAGTGCTGCATAAAAACAGTGCACATACTGTGGGCAAACATAATGCTCCCTGAAAAATATCCATGAAGCCTTTCTTCAGATTTTAGCTAATTGCAGTTCAGTGTTCTGACTTTCTTCCATTTTAAGTTGTATATCCTGGGTGTCCCTGGAGCTTCAATTCTGGTCTAATTTCACTTTCCTCTGTTCTATAGTTGCAAGTTGATTTTGTCTGGAATACGTGGAAGTGGGAGGAAGTGTTGAAAAAAACTTACTCTAAGAAAAAGTAGTGTGTGTGTTATTTTAAAATAATTATGCTACTTTCAGCCCAGCTGTTGGTCAGTCTTTTCATGCTCTGCCCCATCACTTAGACAGTGTTTAATGGTGAGCTGCTTTATTCACAAAGGGCTGCTTAGTGGTTGTTCTACATTTTGACTGTTCAGCTATGCATATATTAGAAGTCATGGTTTTGGCACTGCTGTACTACCTGAACCCTCCGAGAAGTTTATTACAAAAACAATCCATATTTCATTAACTTTTCCCTCTTTCTCACTTGCTCCCAGTTAGAGCTCTAACTCATATAGTAGCCACATGCAATTGACGGAAATCTTAGAAACTCTTATAATACATGTTTGGGCTTCAGTCTTCTAGTGACTTGTTCAAACTATGTCAGTTACAAGTTTGGCAGAGAAAACTTTATGTAATAAAGTCCATCGTTACTTGGGGAGTGGATGAATGGGATACTTGATGCCTGAGGTGCCATTAAGGAATGCATGACTGATTGCCAAAGTAGTTATTAATTATTCAGGGCACTCAGAACAAAGCTGCTCCAGTTAAAGTTGAAGTTGGGGGTGACTGTATTCCCCTTCGTTTTTGGCATATGGTAGCATGTCATTTGTCATCAAACATCATGCCAAAGATCTCTGCAAACAGACTTAACCCTCTTCTATGCAAGTGAAGATGAAAAGGAAAATCCAAGAAGCTGCTTTAAGATTGACCAGGTTTAAAAGTGACTTGGCAGGTGTTTTGTGATTCTGGTGCAGCACCTGCATGGCTGTCTGGATTTCAATCTAAGAGAGGTTGGGTTTTTTTTCTTTAGATGCAGAGGTGCTGTTAGGAGTCCTCTTGCTATTAACAGTAATGAAGATTAAATTTGACACTGCAGGTAATCTGTTTAGGGCTATCTAATAGTTGTTCCTTTATCTCATTCAAATTGGCTAGGCTTTGCTCTTTTAGGGTTGATTTTAGTGTTAGTTTTGTTTGTGGAACCTTTTCAATTGAGCTGGTTTAATGAAAAAGGTTAATAAAATTTAAATACTAATAAAAAAAGTGCATACAGAGGAAGGAAAGCCCTCATCTTGCATTCCCTTCCTTTGAGAAGTCCACAGATTTCACAGATATCAGGTGTGTATTGCACGTCTGTACCAAAGCTCAAGAAGGCTTAACTTTGGCTGCAATAACTGAAAATCCATCCAGAAACATCATAAAGGATGTTACTGATCGCCTAAACAGGGGGTTTTCTACACTTTCTTAAGAAGCAATCAAAAGATTTTGGAAATAACATGATTTCAGGGGTGTTTAAGCCAAGGTAGTATGAAGCAGCAGGAGATTGTGGGTGTTATTTAGCATTTGCAATGCTAAATGAAGGGATAAAGGACTGTGAAAATCCTTTATATGATTGGAAGGACTTTTACATCAAAACCTTTGTGTTCAAAGTTTCCACTAATAAGGTATAGCGAAACCGAAGTCTGGATAAATCATGAAACTCCTAAAGGTGGTCAGACATGCAAGTTCGGTCATTCTTGTGTGTGTGTGGCAAAAAATCCATTGTAAATCAGAGAGGTTTTGGGACAAATTATTTTCTTGGAGGTTTCATTTTCCTTTAAATTTGAGTTTGAGATCTAAAGAGAAATTCCTTTTAAATTTCTTAAGTGAGGCATTAAAGATAACTCCAAAATACTTAGATGGGAGTGATACACTTGAGATTAATCAAAAAGCCTACAAGAAGTTAAAAACTAAGTTTTTATTATCTAGTTATTATCCATGGGACTAAAATGAGAGGGGAAGCAACTTCTTTGAAGCAAAATAGCTGCTGAAAGATATTTCCTAATCAAACCATAACATCTTGTTTTCTGTTGACTGTATCTCATTCTGTCACTTGAACATCATGAAAAAATAAAATCTGTGTATGTTAACTCTCAGAGGCAGGTTTAGAAATTAATCCAGCAACACTGTGGGCCTGCACATAAGTCCAGCAAAGAGCGTCCTTGACCTACACAACCCAAGTTGTCAGCGTGGATTTCCTGAGACTCTAAAAGGAAGGAGACATTTTAAACCAAATTGGCTGTTCTCAAAAGGCATTAATATGTTTGTGTGATAGCAAGTTTTGTACTCTCAAGTACTAGGTCTTTCCCTTTGGCCAAAATTTGAATGTAGTTTCTTGAGTAGCGTATATGTACCATTTCTGTTGTATTTTTTCTGTGATGTTAGATTTGCAGTGGCTCAGGCAGAAAAGAATCAGAAATCACTTCATGGGCTATTTGTAGGATGAAGTAATTTTCATTTAACTTTCAAAAGTTAAATGCATTACATTACCATACCTCCAATGTCATGCCTTAGTTTTATTCTATTTAACAACTTCAGTAGAACTTCTTCCTGAAAATTTTAGGAGTGTTGAGCAAGTAACACAACTGATTCTGGTTATGGAACATTCATGTAAGTCTTAGAATTGTATTTGTTGAAAGACTTAGGGGAAGTCAGAACAAATAAGGTAGAGAAAAGTTTATGAAAACTGCTTTCCTTTTAGTCATCAATAGCATTATGTACAAGTTGGATCACTCTGGCAACCTGTTCTGAGCAAAAATTATTGCTGTAAAAAAGCGATGGGGTAGTGCAACTATCAAGAAAGAGCAGGCAGCCCTTTTTGCTCCTTTGCCCAAATCATGTCTTTGATCACATATTAACCTTCTCCTCCCACATGAAAGCAGATAGTATGATGATTCAGTGCAAACAGTGTTTGACCTCTTTAAATGCCCTAAAAAGTGGAAAAGTTTTGAAAATATGTTGGGGAGTATTTCAAATACGTGAGACAATCTCTTTTCTTCAGTCTCTGGAGGTTACTAATGGCTTTTATTAGGTTTCCATTTAGTAATAAATATTTATATTGTAGGGGCTCTAGTGTTTGGAAACTTCATTAGTGTGTCTCATAGTATTTTAATCAGAAGTTTATGCATATTTATTTAATTTGAAAATGAGTATTACTTTTACATGATCTGTCAGTTACTTTATTGTACTGTTCTGCAATAAATCTTACATTTGCAAGATTTAATGTTGTGTGCTCTATTGTTTTCAAACCCTCTTCAGGAGAAGTTAAAGATAGAGCAAAGAGTGTTTTTTTGTCCTCTCTTGGGCAGTTTTAAGTCTCCTGGAATGTCATGACTCCGGGAGTGGTCTGGCTGGTGTATGTGGGATCCTGAGTAACATTATTTCTGTTTGGGAACAATCTGAAAGTACTGTATTTTGCCAACTGATGAGAAAAGAGTTTAAAAAAAAAAAAAAAAAACAAAAAAAAAACAACAAAAAAAACAAACAAACAAAAAAAAAAAACCAAAAAAAAAAAAAACCAAAAAAACCAAAAAAAAGTGTACAAATCCAGGAAAAGGAATAATGTGGAAAATCCAGTCTGCATTAATGATTCAAGTGCATGGGGAAGGTGAACTGTGGTGAACTACAGGCCTTTTGGTGTTTCTTTTGTCATTCAGCTTAATAGACATCGAAGCTTTCATGTGCTAATAAGCAGGGAACACATCACTAATTAACACATTACTTTCAACCATTTTAATACTGTAGTCTTGAGTATATTCTGGAGTATATTAAGAGTCCTGAGTATATTCTTAAGCCCTCATTATGAGAATTTATTAAAAATAAGTATTGCTTTTATTGCATTTTCACATCAGAATTTGAAGGATGTTTCAGATTGTGCAGTTTTACTTAATGGAATCGCTACCATAATACTAGCTGAAACTTTTTTCAAGTAGTATTTGTGTCTTTTGATTGGTTTTCGCTTGTTTTTTGGTGCATTTGGGGGGGTGTTTTGTTGGTTTTTTGTTTTCATCAAGTTCACTCAAAAAGGACTGAATTAGGTCTAGTCAGAGAGATTACACGTAAGAAACTAATGGAAGAATAATACTGCCACTCTGTAGCAACTATAAATAGTAGCCTAAAATCTGTTCTCTACTTGTACCAACTTTCCTTTAACTGATCTTCAAAGAGACATTCGCTCTCTTTCACAAAAATGACACTTCTAAAATGGTTCTTTACAAATGAATGAGGGTCAGATCAAGCTGATCTGTCTTAGTCAGTAGTAATACATTAAAGCGTTTAGTATGTGTTCTGTAGACTGGTGTGTGAATTTGAAAATTTATTATTCAGCATAATTAACAGTAATGTCAAGTCTCTAACCCTTTCCTTTGGCATCCCAGTTTTCCAAATGTCAGGCTGTCCAAATGGTGTCTAGCCCTGGAGCCCACAGCCAGTGGTGGTCATAAATGGGTGGTAGGTAGTGCTAGGAAGAGGTCAAGCAGATGGCATGCTTCACTGCCCCCTTACCCCACTTACCACCTATATTCTGAAGAAGAGGGGGATTGCCTAAGCCTATGTACTTTGTCTATGTAGTAACAGAAGTTTGTTGCAAATAATTATCCATGTACCCCTTGAACTCAGGTTAACTTTATGCCTTCACAGCATCCTTTGCTAAAACCAGATTGTGTAGGTACCAAATAGAAAAGAAGCTTCAAAAAACTCCTTTACTTGAGAAGGATATATATGTGTATAAAAAACGTGTCACTCAAGCTGAGAACTCATTGATCACAAGTAATTGGAGCTGTTGTATGATACCTCAGCAGGTATTTCACAGTGATATCCAAATGTTCCTTTAGACTTTTAAAATTATTCTGTAGTTCAAATGTTCAAATTTATTTGTTCAATCTTATTGATCATATCTATTAAAAAAATTGTAGTGTCTCAGTGTGTATGATTTCTTTTTAATTTAATATTTTACTAAACGTTAGGTAAGCTACTTTTCACTTAACATGTTTGGTTAAAAAATTCTCAAACCATCTGCTCAAATCCCCCCCAAAAAACACCAACACCACCTTCCTGTTCTCCCAGGTCCCTTTAGTTCCACTGGGTTTTATTTTGTTTGGTGGGTTGGTTTTATTTTTTTTTTTTCTTCCTTTATTTATTGTGGTTTAAATATTGCCTAATTGTCTAGTTGACTATCCCTTTTCCAATTTCCAGGATCAACATGTTATTCACAGCTTTTTGAGAAAGCACGCTGATGGCTTCTCTACAAATTCCAAAGCAAAGTGACTCTATCTCATTCTCAAAGTTAATCCCCTGTGTAACTGGCACAGTCCTAGATTTTTTGTGCTTTCAAATACTGAGACGTTGTGTCTGACATGCTTGCTAGTGGATAAAAAAGGTAAGCAAATGTACATTTGATACTAGGTTTCAGGCAGCACCGTAATTTTCAATTATGCTATTTTAGCTGCATTCATGTCGTGTCCGTATCCATTATTAGTATCTTAGTCATGCCGCAGCCCTATCCATTCCTGCACCCCAACAAAGCATTCAGTAAGTAGTCAGTAGAGTGCATTGTGCAGATTTTTCTTAGTTCTGTTCGGAAAAGATGAGAACAGAAACAAAAGGAAAGAATTCGGGACAGAATGGAGTTAGTGCAACTACTTTAGTTTTGTGAATGGTCCAGATCTGAAAGGCTTCTAGGAACAGCAGAATTGTGCAGGGAGAAAAAAAGAATGATGGGTGCAGGTCTATACAATTGAGATCAAATCAGCTGTGGAGCAGCTTCTGTGGGTGACTGACTACACAGTTCAACTTCATAGACTGATGGAAGCACCTCTTTATAATCAAGAGGAAAAATTCTTGACAGAGTAATGATACTGTATAGTAGCTTCAGGGTAAAAGTTTGCTTATGGAAAGATTAATGTGGGGTATTGGTAGTGGTGTTAAGAGAAATCCTTTTAGTTCTAAAAAGGAAGAGATAATAAGCACTATGGGAATACCAAAATTTTCACCCGTCTTGTCTTTGCAGTACCTGGTCTCTGGTGTTACAGATGGGGATTATGAGCTGTCATTTGTTAGATTCTCATCGGTACTCAAACCTTTTTTAATGATGATGATGAAAGGTTTGGCTGAAGAAGCCAGGATTTTTGTTGAAAAGGTTTTAGTTTTGTTTTCATGGGAAAGTCTAGATAATCACAAACGTGGTGCATCTGTTCTTTCCATTATCTCTGGCTAGGCTGGTGGAGAAGGAATTCAGGAGGGTTTTGAATCCGTGTTTGCTCCTGATAGCTGGTGTATGTTGTTAAGGAACTGTAATTGTTTTAAAAAGAAAAGGAGATAAATAAAACCTTGCGTGTGGAAAAGGACAAAAGGCATTTCCAGAGGCAGAATGCTCAGGTTGCTTGAGTACTCGTTTCACTCTGGTTCTAAATCGTAGCAAGAAAAATGAGAATTATATGTGATGAGAAATAAAATGCCAGTCTTTAAGTTGAAGGGAGTGATTTAGTGCATGGATGACCAGGTTCAAAGGCGTTTGAAAATTTGAGGTATGAAAGCAGATGGCACATCCTTTGCAGGAAATTTTGCATGCAGTCCTACAGACATTGTCAACTTGGTGGTTCCTAAGAGCCCTTCCTTTGCAGCTGCAAAAGAATTCCTTGGGAGAACTCCATAATGACTCTACCCTCACACCATGTGCAAGTTCTCGGATCTCAGATAAGGGTGAGTCTGTGCAGGTGGTGAGGGGAACTTCAGTATAGTGGTGTAGATAATTAAATCAGTCTGACACTTTATTTTCCAGTATATAGCCTTTTTGTAGCACTTAGTTAACTTAATAGTTTCTTAGTAGACATCCCTTGTTCTAAATGTTTTTCTAACAGTGACACCCTTTAAACATCATAGCTGTCTTTAAGAGGACAGATACTATGTTAAGGTGATTTTGTTAGATATCAGTATCCCAGTGGCTTTGTGAATACTTGACATTGTAAGTACAATATTTTAAATTTGAATTTTCAGTCATTTTATTTTCAGTATTTTTGTTTGGCAGTTGTCCCTGCCTGCGATTGTAAAGAGACCTTTCTTCAAAACATCTAAAATCATTCTAAAGAAAAATTCTGCTAACTCTGACCTTGAGCTTCCCTACTGGCTGATATGACCAAAATGACTAGGTAGCCAAGGAGGGTAAGATGACTGGGTTGAGCCAAGTTAGTCAAAGTCACTCAGTCATTATCTGCATTTCTTGCAATGCTGAATCATTTTTAACTTGCAAAATGTTGGGACAGCTAGTCATATATATGTAGGCTTTTAATATGTAAGCTGTTAATAGGGTAGCACTTGCTTATCTTCTGAAAATCGCTCTGATCTTCTGAGCAGTTCTGGCTTGTGTGTGTATATTTGTCTTCAGGCTTTTCAATATGAGGTGTTCTGGGTAATCAAAAGTTAATAATAAAATACTTCCCGTCTGAGTCATCTGTGTAATTCCTTTTTGCCTTGGAATTCTTGTCTTTTAGTCAAGGTAAATTCTGTCATTGATCTCTTCTTGTTTGCACTCTGTCAATATATATAACTTTAAATATGGTATTTACTTTTTTTAATTGCCTCTCTGCTTAAGTAAGTCATAGGTACCTTTCATGTGGAAAAAACCCTTGCAATTTAGATGTATCTAAAATAGCAGTACATCTTTTGATGAAATATAATTATAGAATTAAGGTTCATTGAAGTGTTTTGAAACTGTTTGCTAGCGTAAGACACGTCGGACTACAGCCTACCTTTTCACCAAAAAAATCAAAGATAGGTGGTCAAGTCAACAGTGCAGAGACAAATGAGAAATTGTCAAAGGGTTTTTCAATTACGTTCCTAATTGTCATAAAGGATAAAGAAAACAAGTTACTTTTTCAGCTAAGTATTTCCATGGGCAGTGTGAAATTGGAAGTAATTTGCTACTTTGCTATCAAAACATATCTAAAAATATTAGAACTTAAGGAACAAACTGGCACAGCACTGATGTGGTAGAAGTGATCAAGTTGAATGACCAACATTTTGCAAACATGAGACAGAGGTGACCCTGAACCTTCTGCAAAACACGCTGTATGGAGGTGAAGCACAAGTGCAGGTCTGGGCATCTGTCATCCTCACAGCAGCCTTGTGCTCTGCTGTAGTGAACCACACTGATTTGGTTATGTACTGCAGAGCAGCTCTGTATTCCTACTTAATTTACAGCCTAAGAACACCTTTGAGGTGACGTCATGGCTGAAGAAGAGCAAAGTAAAATCAGCTGTTATTTTTTCAAGTCATTAGCAAGTGTCTCTGTGTAGTTAAGGATTTATTTATAAGTTCTCTTAGAATTAAAACTAAACAGAAAAAGATAAATTAACACCTAGTATTTGTAGGTAGCAGTACTAGTAAATAGAGAGTTTTGCAGATTTTCGTTTAGATAACAGGCACACATACAGGAACGTTTATGATTATTTTCTGAGTCTGTGGTTGCTGTCTGTTGTTTTAAGTAGGCAGCCTTTATATTTTGTCATTTATTGCCTCCTTTTCAATGAACTATGTCTCTATTACTAGTGCATCTAATATATTTCAAACTACATTATGAAGGTGCTGCTTTAAATTGGCAAAGAGACTTGTCATACTGTTAAAGAAGAGAAAAAGATTTCCATGATAATGTTTGATATTTCTTTACCTGGACCGGCTTATAGGGGACTTTGGAAAATCAATAAATTGAAAGCTTTCCAAGTGTGAACAGAATCACCTTTTCTCTGCAGGCTGTTTTAGAAAAGTTAATGATAATTTTGTAAACTTAATATGAGCCTAAGGAGCATCATTAAGCAAGCCAATACAAAGCTGTAATTTACAAAGCTAGTGCCGTACAAAAATGACAGGGAATGGATAGGGAATGGACTAAATTTTGTGGTTAATACTTGGAAGAGTGGCAAAATACTAAGTTGATGTCATCATAAAAATCTGAAACCGGAGGGGAATCATTTTAACAACACAGTTTTAAGCAAGACATTACTTCCATTCTTAATTTTTCCGTTAATCTAACTCCCTAATAAAGTACAAGAGTATACTTACTTATTAAGGCTCTACACTGTCCTGTCTTTAAATACTCGCAAAAGTAATCTCCTAATCAAGCAATTAGAGAATCCCCAGAGAAAGCCAGGAAGGCACACAGCTGGCATAGGAACTTTTCAGTATGGATATTTCGTACCCTGCTCTGCCTCTGTCATGTACAGTGCTCTGTATGCCAATAACGAACAGTCTGTCCTGGGCCATGTTTTCCCTGCAGTAAGTCCAGTGATATTTTCTGGCGAAGTAAAAAACTGACAGCTCTTTTCTGTTTTCTGCCCATACATTGAGATTTAGAGGAGAATAAGAAAATAATAGGTTACCTGAGGGGATGTAACTGGCAATGGTTATAGTGCCAAATTGTCATGGTTGGATCATTCTGTTTACAAATGGAATTCCTGTGTTTTTTTGTCAGGAGAACAATTGTATTTTGAAGTCATTCTAACAATGCATCAGTTTGGATTTATTAATGCGTGCAATTTTAATGTTCATTATTTCTATTCAAACAGTGATAAGCACTCTACTGAAATTGCAGTAATAAATAATGTTATACTTTCCAATTTGTAGGCTTTTGAGATCTTTGGATGTTTTTAATCTAGTTCTTATTGGTCATACAAACAGTATGGCTGGTGACAGATTTTTTTTTTAGACAAGCGGTTCCCATTGCCTTCATTAGTAAATACTAGGTATTGGAGTCTGAAAAGCAATGTCCACATAGAATTATAGAGCAGTTAGGGTTTGAAAGGACCTTAAGATCATTTAGTTCGAACACCCTGCTATGGGCAGGGATGCCTCACACTAGAACATGTCATCCAAGGCTGACCTTGGATACTGCCGATGATGGAGCATTTAAGTCTTCTTTGGGCAACCTGTACCAGTGCCTCTCAAGGTAAGGGCCACGTTATCCAAATTTAAATAGATTATTGGGGTTTTTTAATATATTGATTAATTGGCAAATAATAGTTTCTCTGTATGCATTTATTATACTAAGAATAATGTTCTGCTGTGTGAGACCTTATTTCACAGTTGCTATATATTCCTCTAATTTTCTAATTGAGTGAATTGTACACCATGGACCAGTTTCAGCAGTGAAGTAAAGATTGCCTGGAAGAATTTAATTTTGATGGTAATTGGGTTCAAAACAGTACTGATCTTATCAATCTGAGGTCACAGTCAGTGTTCATCTCAAAAAAAAGAGAAAAAAAGTTTAATTTTCTGTGGGAGAAGTGGAACAGTGGGAGAATAAAAGAATAGAGGCATGTGTATTGTAGTCTCTTAGTAAAATGTCCTTGCTTCTAAGAATTCTCTTTTACAAGACATAATAGTTGCTAAGGAAACATTTACCTAATACTAAACTATTGTTTGAGGAGAATCACAGAATGGTTTGGTTTGGAAGGGGTCTTAAAGCTCATCCAGTTCCAACTCCCTGCCATGGGACACCTTCCACTTGGCCAGGTTGCTCAAATCCACATCCAGCCAAGCCTTTAAACACTGCCAGGGATGGAGCAGCCACGGCTTCTCTGGGCACCCTGTGCAAGTGCCTCACCACCCTCATAGTGAATATAACCTTAATTGTTAAATAGCAAAATAGCCTCCTTTGACTTTTTAACTGGAATATAAACTTCAAGGGGAATTTTTACTCCTCTAAATTCAGGCAAATTACATTAAGCTTATGGTGATGTACTTGAAATTACAATTTGTCTGCCCTCCCATTCCACAAGTGGTTTGTGAAATCAGGACATGCTCGCACATCACGATTTGTTCCTTCAGTTCCTCGTGTTTGCCAGTGAGACTGCACAGATAATCCAAATGATGCAGAACAGCTTTAAATTAAATAGGAAATAGTGGAAGATGGCTAAGAATACAATAATACTATATTCTTGGCAATTAGGTGTCTCAATTGTATGCTCATTTATAAAACCAGAAAAGATTTTCTCCAAATACTATGTTGACTCTTTTCTGCAAAGCATGGCAGTCATCACAGTCAATTTACTTGACTTTTTCGTCTTTGCTTTATAAGCGTGATTTATTCAGTAAGTGTTAATTATGTTTCATTTTTCGTACTCAGAACCTTCAGCTTTTCTTTAAACAAACAGATAATAGCATGGGGCTTCACTGTGCATGGCAGGTATAAGAAATTCCACCAAAAACAGCCACACAGATCTCTTCACATGCTTGTTATGATCAGTGAGTATTCATAACCAGATTTCCTTGCAAATTTGACTTTTTCTTTTACTTTTCCCCTTCTTTTGGTCCATCTTCTGCAGCAGATTGTAATAGCTGTCCCTTATGTCCAGGAAAAAGCATACCAAGATATGGCATGTATGTAATATGTAAAACGAACTCAAGTGATTGATGCTTGTAAATAATGCCTTTTTAATATCATCTTAATTTATCTTCTTTTTTGACTTATTTGCGAAACAGTGTTTTGTCAAGCATTCAAATAGGCATCATCCATCATAAGGTTTTGAAGCGCGCTTTCTGTCTTGATCAAAGGATAAGTTTGTGGTTAGCCACTATCTTTCCGTTTAGTAGGCTAATGCAAAAAAAGCCTTTGTGTAATGTTGGGTTCAACAGAAGGAAAATCATATCTGCAGTTCACAGAAAATCACATTTTTGTATTGACTGGAAAATTCAGGTGGAACCAGTGCCTCACATTCTGGATCTTTATTTAAGCTGATAATAAACCCCACATCTAACCACTTCCTAGACTGCAATGAATAGCAGCCTGTGAAACCACAATTAAAGCATGGGAAACCACAGTTTTTGATGTCTGTTTTCTGTAATTAATTCCATATATTCTACATGAAATCATCAGAAACACCCAGTATTCCTGAGTCAGTGAATGGGGAAATTGGAGACTGAGGGAGAAAATATTTCAAGTATAAATACAACCAGAAAAGTATGTTTCGCTGTGTAATTATTCATTTTCAAACAGGTATTAAAAAGCCCTTTTTTCCTATAAAAGAGAGTACATGTGAGAATAGAATAAGCAGGCTTTACAACTGTCTTTAAATTATGCTTTGAAATAAAAATCTCTCACAATCTTTAAAGGTAAAGGTAAGGTAGGCGAGTAGTTTGTATAAATGGGTTAAGATTAGTGCAGTGTTAGTGTATGGCACTTCCTTTCTTGTGCAGTTAAGTGTTTTGACTTTGTACCTTTACAGCGCAGTGAATGTGTGAAAACAGAGAAGTAATGTGAAAAGAGATGCAACTGTGTCCTGCAACAGGAAGATCCCTTTAAGTCGATGCGATAGTTTTAGTCCTGGTTGTGGGAGTGGGGCCATAATCAATGCCTGAATAGACTTGTTTAGAACATTTCAAGGAAGATCGATGGCCTAGTTGAGAACATAAGTCAGGATGATTTTTTCTGTTATTTCTGCTACACAGTGCCACCCTTACTCATGTTATCATAGAATAGTTAGGGTTGGAAAGGACCTTAAGATCATCTAGTTCCAGCTCCCCTGCCATAGGCAGGGACACCTCCCGCTAAACCTTATCACCCAAGGCTATGTCCAACCCAGCCTTGAACACCACCAGGGACGGAGCATTCGCAACTTCCCTGGGCAACCCATTCCAATGCCTCACCACCCTTACAGTAAAGAATTTCTTCCTTATATCCAATCTAAACTTCCCCTGCTTAAGTTTGAACCCGTTATCCCTTGTCCTCTCACTGCAGTCCCTAACGAAGAGGTCCTTTCCAACTCTAACTATTCTATGATTCTATGATTCTATGTTATGGTAACAAGCTGCAATTTATGTAATAAAATAGATATATGTGTCAAAAGGCTTGATCCAGTTGACCGGATTAGTCAGAGGTAATTTAGCCTCATCTGTGGATAGTAACAGTATTATAACTGAAGTTCTTCCACGCTTAACAGAAGTCAACTGATCTACCAGCAGTCTTCAGGAAAAACAGATTTGCTCCACAACACACTGGATTTGTTAATAGTATGGGTTTATGACTTAGCAGATTTCATCTTTCCTTCTTTTCTTCTTTTTCTTTTTACATGTGTCAAGGAAGGGGCTGAGAAGAAATTGCATGCACAAAGCAAAACATATTTATTCTAATAAAAGTAATTAGACTATTTCAAATATTTATTTTTTAGTAAAAAGGCAGTTACCTGTAGTGGTGCCTTAAAATTCAACCTATTCTATTTTAATGCATTTTTTCATGCTGTAAGCAGCACAAAATTTCCAGGCAGTCTACTGTAAATAGAATGAATTAGTCTGCCTTCAGACAATCTTTGAAGGATCCATTTTAAATAGCAGCCATAGAGATTGAGAAAGCAAAGCATGGCAGAAATGTGTCTACTTTTACTTTGTAGCTGATGGTAAAACTGTCATCTTAAATGGGTTATATTACATACTGTTCTGAGTCTTAAATTGTAAATGATACAACCAAAAGAACTTCTGCTGCCATGGAGCCAACTTTCATTAAAAGCCCATGACTCCTTACTTTTCTTGAAGAGAAAGTAGCTAAATTGTCCAAAATTGGAGCAGTTCCATTAATGTTCATATTCTCATGAGTTAACGGCTTGTATGTGACATGCAGTAAAAACCCTAAAGCATATATTTCTATCAAATATTCTTTCTTTAGGTACACAGGCATGCAGTTCTTGACTTTTATTACATCATTGATAGAATATAGCTAAAGGATGAAAATGTACAAATGGAGAAATCACAGAAGAAAAAGGTGTATTAGAGTTTGGTTATGTGCACAGAGCAGTTTTGGGGGCATAGCTAGTCAATAGCACAGATTTTAAAATTATTTAGCATTAATTTGTCTCTAGAATTCAGCATTTCCCTCAGCATTTTGCATGTTTTCTAGAGACAGCAACACTACCAGAGGGATGCTATACAGTGCAATCATAAAAATGCAAGGGAACTCAGTGGGATCTATTCTGAGCCATTGTGCTGCTCTGAGCAGGATGTATAGACCATTCCTGCTAGGTATTTGTACTGCTCCTGAAGTTCAGGGACAAAAGATTTCAGAGATTTCCCTGATCATCTGTTGCACTGCTTTACATAGTATGAAATTCTTTTCTAATACGTAATATAAATCTTTCCTGTCATCGATGGACTAGGGAGCAGCTGATCATCTGCTTGCTCTCTTACATGTTTGTTATCGCATCTCCTGTCAGCCTCATCTTGTCAAGATTAAAGAATCTTGTATCACTAAATCTTATATCATAGTTTATGTTTTCTTTTTCTTCTTGCTCTTTTCTCTAAATATTAAATATTCAATATTCTCTTTCTCTCTGCCTGTATTTTACAAGTGCTGGAGATAGATCTCAACATTATTCCAGCTGAGACCTAGTTGGGAGCTCAGTAACCTGGCTTTAAGGTGCTGTTCTGAATATATATGGATAAGATTTGCCTTTTGTGAAAGGATCATGTTACCTCCTATTCAGGTTTTGGTCCCCTGTAACATCATTTGTTCTAATTCAGGACTTCTGTACTTATGATTTTGTGTTTATGCTTTTAATGTTTTACTCCTAAATGCTTTACTTACTGTTTTACTTCGAAATTTCTCCTAAAGGATTTTTAAAATATTTTTTCATTAATTTCTCTTAAGCATATTTTCCCAGTTAATTTTGACTTTTAGTTTTTGTATAATCATATGTACTATACCTGTGTTATATATGAAAGGATAATGAGATGGGAATTAAAGAGATATAGATAGTGGAAAATATGTAGGTAGAAGTGGCACAGCTGAATGTTGAGAGTACGTCAGGACAACATTATGGTTAGCAGTATAGGGTTGTAAAATCTAGCTTACAAATTATAAATCTGGCTTGTTCAGAGAGTGTGAGAATCTTGGTGGGCAATGTAGCCATATTCTCTACCACTCTGAGTTTTGACACGTATGGTGCATATAAAGCAAATTTAAAATAAACATTGTAAAATATTTGTCTTCACAA
Source organism: Psilopsiagon aurifrons (assembly GCA_025447955.1). NCBI lineage: Eukaryota > Metazoa > Chordata > Aves > Psittaciformes > Psittacidae > Psilopsiagon > Psilopsiagon aurifrons. The sequence continues at coordinate 17,434 of JAOEHY010046734.1, forward strand.
ATCTTAAAATATGGTAATCTCTCACATGTTTGACGGCACTAAGAATGGATACATGAGGACAGAAATGAAGTTTCTTCCTATAAAGTAATGTTTTCTTCAAGGATTTTCTGCCTTCAAAGGAGGACAAGCTCTGATTTGCAGTGTTTGCTGTTCAGGAATGTTGGGTGTGTTCCTTTTATTGTGATATGAAATGTACAGAAACCTGTTGTGGAATGCAATCTAACATGTATACTGAAGGTTCAAATTAAAATTGCATGCACTGTAGAAGTAACTTTCATTGTCCTTGCCAAATACACTTTCCAATTTTAATAAACAGTTGTTATTAGTGTTTAATGTTGATGAACCTCCTGTGAACCTACTGGGATAAGTAAACATTTTCTTAACAGCTACCCATTTTTAATACCTAGAGGGAACTTAAAGAACAGTTCATTCCCTGACTTGAAAAACTTGCTGTTCCCTTTGGTTAAGCTTTCTCTAAGTATTCATGTATTTTCAGTAAAATGAGTAATTTAAAAAAAGGGCTGCAAGCATGATGTCCTTTAATTATGCCTGACCACATCCCCTGTCATAGAAGAACATACAAAAACTTTCTTCTATTCAGAACAGCTGCACTTACATTGACTATTTATTCCTCATAAACTAGTCTGTCGAGTAAGAACTAGAGCTTTGTGTGCAGAACAACAACAAAAAAATCCTTCTGTAAATCATAAATGTAGGAGATCTAAGTGTTTTTTGTGTATCAATTTTGGGGGTGTCTGGAAATTCAGTGATTAATAATCCCTGTTACCCCATTTGCAACACAATCTGAGCGAAGATTCGTTGGACTGTATTTACTGCAGTCTGACTGTGGGAATCTCCTTTTGCATTGACTTGTTTGTGTACTGAGGCTTTTGCATTACTGCTTGTTCAGTTACAATGATATTAGTACTTTTAGATGATAATTTTGCATTTTAAGCATAATACAGATTATTATGTTGCGGATCCTTCTAACTGAAGTATAACCTATTCCACATGGGAGCCTACAACAAGTGTGTATACAGGACTTTCATAGTATCAAGTTTCAGGGAAGAAATTAATCTGTGGTGGAATTCTTTTCTTGCTTTCTGCTAAAGTTCAGCTAACTCTTGGAGCCTGGGGTCTCCGTACACTAAATATCACTTGTGATCTGAACTGTAAAAAAATGTAGTAGGATCTCACAAATACTGATAAAATAGATTCTCTTTCTTGCACTTGATATTTGAAATATACTTCTTTATAAAGTTGCTGTTCTAGAAAGGAATTGCAGGCGTAACACAACATTAATCAAAATAGGACATTCTAGAAAATATTTAATGGACAAAAATATATCAGTTGTAATGCTACTGTACTATATATAAGGAAGAAATACTCAGGTTCATCCAATAGAATTGCTTGATAGTGTATATAATATTTATGCATCTTTATTATTGATCCAGTGCATTTTTTGCATTTAATTTTATATTCACAAAAATAAAGGTAAAGGTTTTATTTCTACCAGCATTTTAAAAACAGTTCCTACTCAGCTGTCTGCTGATACATGCATTCAAGTATCTTGGACATCCATGAAAGAGTATTTTAGTGCAAAGTGTTGTTATTAACGTTAAAAAAAGTCGTGAAATGCCCTACTGCCTTAGGCACAATTCAAGCACAAGACAAAACCCAAGTTACCTCAAGCTTGTAGTTGAAATATGAAAAGGTGATAATGATTCAGAAAACCATGAGGTAGTGAAATAATGAAGAAGTAGTTTTAGAAGGGTCTCTGTAGAGTTTTACTTTAGCTCCTCAGTGAGAGCAGTGCAAGGGGAAAATGTCTCATTTATTGGAAAATACAGTCAGGGATTAATATAGAGTTCTGCCCTGGAAGTGGGTGTAAAGACTTCAGATGGCCCTTTAACAATGAGAGAAGGTAGAAAAGCAGAGGATAAACTTTAAATGTTATTATGATGAGTAGTTTGTTGTATAGGAAGAAAGAGTTGATAGAAAGGTGCTCAGATAAGGAGGACAGAGTTACTATTTAGGAAAATTGTGTTTTCAAACCTTCACATTGAGGAATCAGTCACAGTCCCAGGTAGTGTGAATAGTGAAGCAGCTGTCCTGAGCCGAGGTTTGCCAAGGTGGAAGACTGCTGCCAACATCTGCTGCAAGTGATTTAACCCAACCTGTACCAAGCGCTTATAAAAGATGTGCATTCCCTCGCATGTTCCACACATTCAGATGGTTCATTTGCAGCAGTTAATTTGTTTAGGACAGTTCTGTGCGTATAAAAAGTTTCCATCAGACTTGGAGATGATGATTTCTTAGGCATCAGGGTTTTTTTGCTTCTTTTCGCACGGTAATGCAGGCACAAGAGACATCACAGGACTCTCTTCAAAGATTTGATGGTTTTGTGGTGAAGGAAACTGTACCTCAACAAATTATTTTGGGACTTCGTTTTGCCTATACACAGTCTAGTTTCAGTTTTTTTTCAGCAGGTACTTTGTATAAACATACAAATGCACACTTTGTATTCTTTAAAATGTGTATATAGACATTACTGTTGCCTGTGGTCTGAATTAGACTAAATATTTTTATTAAACATTCATATAATACAAGAGAGAAAATTCTCTACTGCATTGTATTAGATTGCGCTTATAGTCCTTCTAGGTGCACATGCATGAAGTAAATAAATGTCTAATTAGTTTTAAATGTATTTCATATGTTTATTTTGAGAGTGTTGTAAATCAAGTTTCTCTGGAGTTCAGAAATCTAAATATTTTGCAGTAGTTACTAGGATACAAAAGGTAGACTTTATCTTATGGCTTATATATACACTTGCATGGAGTAGGGAGAGCTCACTGCAAATTGTGTTTAAAGTCACATTTAGAAGAGAGAGATGCATAAACAAGAAGACAGTGCTCACTAAAAATTAAGGTTTTCCAAGTAGTTTCGGGTAAGATATTACTCTGCTGCAAGTACTTCATAGGAACCAAAACTAAGGGATTATGTACTATTAGACCTGATTCATTTAAGAATGAATGTTTGCTTTTAGATGCTCCCTGTTCAACTCAGTACGCCAGGACATACTTTCAGAATAAATTTGAGTCTTTGGCTACTAAGTCTAAATTTGTCCAAGTCATGAGAGGCCTTTGAGTTTTCTCTCTAGAATCTTATTCAGGATAACATCCACAAATCCCTAATGTAAGCAAATATAATAAAAACCCATGGTAAAGATAAAAAGGCACCAAATCTTGAACTCCCTTGCAACTTGCAAGATAAATCTGCAAGCTTTATGGATTCTAGGGGTTGCAGGGGTTATACGCTTCATGTTTTGAAACTTCTGCAGTTGCCAGAGATGCTGGTGACAGCCAGCAAGCAGAATGTATTTTTATACATATATAAACACATATATGTGTATGCATATGTGATTATAGATATTTATGATGAGAACTAACCAAATCACTAAAGTGTTTTGAAAATGTCTCCCAGAGGTTATTGCTATTGATAGAATTCTCTAAGCATTTATGAACTTGCTCTAGATACGTGTCATCTTTGTCTTCCCAGAAGTGACACACCTCTGTTCTGTATTTTGAACGGTGTAAGTATGCACAGCCTTCAGGCAAAAAGCTGCAATTTTCTAGAAGAAAGCTGATGATTAGTGACATCCTGTGCTATTTCCATGCTGCTCATTTCCTTGAGAGCATCTTCCAGTTGCTTCCAGCACAATTAGAGTAACAGGCCTTAGCTGTGAACTGCACAGAAACTCTGTCTAGGGGAATATTTAAACCTTTTCCAAAATATATTTTATCTCAAAACTTTAACCTGAGGAAATGTTAGGGTGCTCCCAACACTACTTTTGCGCATATTCATTCCTTTATTCACACCTGTCACACACACAGACAGAAAGGCGTGAATGTATTCATACCTTTGTTACATTTCTCCTGTTGGTGGTTACGGAGAGTAGAAATGATGCACAATTTGGGAAACAGCCCTCAAAGTGCTGTAACAAAAATACCCATGTAGAGTTTGGAAAGCCACCTCTGTCTGGTTTTAAGGTATAAACTGGTGCAAGCACATGGATACCCAGTAAATAAGGTCCTCAGTGAGATAGAAGGGAAGCCTGGCATGTATACGAACAGAAGCTAAACAAGCTTTTGATAAGCAGTGTTAGCAATATGTAAGAACAGAAAATTCCTGTGAAAGCAAGAAAACTGGAGATTCAGTAAGTAAAGAGGGGGTTGTCACCCTGCATTCCAGATCTCATGTGCAGTAGTTGATTAGATTGAGGAGAGTTGCTGCCCCTATCTGTATTTCATGTGACTGGCAGAGGTTAAGTCTCTGAAATGAGGGAGTTGAATAGATGCATGTTTATTTCAGTGCCAGTGGAGCTTAATTTACCATACCTACCTACTTAGCAGCCCTGGAGCTGCAGTGCCTCTCATGCAACCATCCTCACTGCTGTGGAAGTTACTCCAGCTAAAGAAGTTCTGCAATGAATGGGAACTGTGCTCCATTCCTGGCTTCCATCTCTGTCACATGCAAGTAAACATCCATGCCTTGTTCTTGGGTTTTGCAGTCTAAATAGATTATCTGCCTTTGCTCCTTCTCTTTTTTTATTCCTTTGCTGGAGGCACAAGAAGAGGATCCTGGAACTTGATTTCTTTGCTTAGGTGGTTGCTCACCAGCCCAGCTACAGATCATCTCCACTTCCTTCTACATTACTACTTGAATAGGACTGACATTTTGCATGGCAGTGGTGCAGGTTAATGTTGCACAGAGAAGATGTCTTTACAAGTCACAGACTTTCACAAACGGGCTAGCTGTTTTGTACAGCATACATTCCAGCAAGTAGAAGTTTGTGCTTTTTCAGGTAGGTCAGGATTTCTAAAGGCTTTTCAGTTATTACTGCATGTACTTGCGTGAGAAAAGAAAGCTGTTGTTATGCCAAGCTTCTATGTCCTCGGGGCAAACTTGGGAAGAGCTGGGTATCTGCTCTCCCTCTTAGCCTCTAATGATGCTAATAGGAGGGCTACCTATGATTATAAAGGCAGAAAATAGGCTTTATTGTGAGTGCTACAAGAATGTGCATGTACTATTAGTTTCAAGAGCATATCTTTAAATCTAAGCAGGACTTGGAGTGTTCCTGTATTATAATTTTTAAAAAAACAATCAACTGTCAGGATATTTCATTAGAAGAAATATTTAACTTCTTTCAAAGTACAAATCCTAGTTTGTTTTCAGAGGTTCCTCTAAGGTTTTTTTGTTATAAAGTCCCTTCTAGTCTGATTAAACAATGCTGATGTTTAGAATCATAGAATAGTTAGGGCTGGAAAGGACCTTCCGATCATCCAGTTCCAACCCCCCTGCCATGGGCAGGGACACCTTACACTAAACCAGGCCACCCAAGGCTATGTCCAACCCAGCCTTGAACACCACCAGGGATGGAGCATTCACAACTTCCCTGGGCAACCCAT
>JAOEHY010046735.1:0-34232 GCA_025447955.1 Psilopsiagon aurifrons
GGATATATAAGAAGCATCACCAGAAGGAAATATCAGCATCTGAATTAAAAGATTAGAAGTTGCCAGCAGCATGTCCACACATTTAAATCATCTACAATGCCAAGTATGTTTTCAATCAACAGAACCAAAATCTTGCTTTGACAAAGCATTTCACTTCCTTAATTGAAGAGGGGGATTCTGTTGTTGTTGCTGCTTCGTTTTTTTACAAATGCACAAGCACAAATAAAGTTCCAAATGCCATGTTGGCTACAGTTTACCACCACAGTGCAGTTTTTTAAAGCACAAAGTCTGCCGGAAAACAAAACACTGAGTTCTGGCCTGTTTCCCCACTCCCACTGATGCTAACATTCAGAGACAATAAACATCTTTTTGTCTCTTGCCCTTCCTGACTCTGAAATCCTGGTGGTGATATTAGTGTGGGTGTAGCAATCAAGACAGGACAGAAACAATCAAGCCCAGAAGATATCATTTTTGTTAATGGCAATGTGACACAAAAAGGAGTGCATACCAATTCAGATGGACAGATTTATACTGGATAATAATCAGACACTACTCCTTTTTCCATGTGCCATCTGTAAACATAGGAAAGTAGAGGACAGGACTACCTGTAATGTTAAGAGCTACACTGATCAAAAAGCTACACTTTTCATCAGCTACACACATAAAAAAAATCCTGAAAAATTCAGCTTCAAATCCAGTTTTAGCTAAGCTTCTAAACACTTTCCAGTTCCTTCACCTTTCATAGCTTTCTTGTGTTCATGCTGTAGGATGGTTTGGCTTTACATGATGGCTATGTCAGAATATTAGAAACTTCTTCGAAATTTATTTTCATGAAATTTCTAGCTATGAGTAGCAAACACAAGAAAAATCTGAATTGTCACCTACACACCTTAGTTGTAACCAGATACTTCATTACCTCTATGAACTCCATAAAGCTGATTCCCAGACATGTAGATTCAGTGCAAAATATGTTGCCTGCTTGGTATGAATCTTCTGTTTGCAATCTCAAGAGCCCTAACTCAATTTCCTATTGTAAACACAAAGCTTTAACATCACTGCAGCAGACAATCAAGTATTCTCGCTTCGATGCGGTATTGCAGGAAAATGGTTTACAGGAACAGGTACCAAGCCCCTCATATTTCATATGTCTCTGTCAATTACTACTGTCATAAAAAGGCATCTGAACTAGTTCTCTGTAGGTTATTAAATCTTGAAAATCAAGATCCCTGATGAATTGCATCTGTTTCTCTGCTTGCCTAACTTAAGTTTCTCCAGATCTCTTGGACTAGCCTTCTTGTTAATGCAGCATTCTGCATCTGACTGACCATATAATTCCACCTTTTATTAGATGACATTCTGGAGATCAGATTCAGTCAGCTGTTAGATTCAGTTTACAGCAGTTAGCTCTAAATACCTGCAAGGCCAGGAAGTAAGTACATTCATTAACTTCTGAGGTTCATGAACAGGAATTCATGAGGTTCATGAACATTTCCCTTCTTTTTTACATACAGACCCATAGAAATGAAAGGTGTGTTTTGTTTATTGCCATTTGTATTCATTTTCCCAAAGATTTTTCCTCTTTAAAAGGTAAAATAACTGCAAAGAGGTAGAGAAAACTAATTTAATGAGAGAGCTATTGCAGTGACAAAGCAAGATGTTACCATCAGACACATCTCTGGTAACATGGATTAGACTAACACACACTAGCAGCCAGAATAATGGCTTAATCAATGACCAAACAGCTCCCAGCCTTTGGCCCATATACATAAAGTTTGGTAACAATTTTAAACATTTATGTTAGCTTTTCATCAGGCACTCCAGCTAATCTGACCCCTTTTACTGAAAAGCTTCACATTGAAAAACTATTTCTTGTCTCTCTTTGTCTTTACAGATTATTAAATCAAACCTTCTTTCATGTGAAATTCTTGCACTGTAGATGCAGATGCAGAGGGCCCTTTATCCCTTCCCTCTTTCTTCTTTTTTTTTTTTTTAAATAACTGCAACTTTTGTACCTGAGAGGATTCGCACTGAGTTGTTCAAAGTGACAGGCCATCCATTCTTGAGCCATGTTATTGTTGGCAAGGGAATTCCTGAAGCTTCACAAACCAGAGAGATGGGATTCTTTTCCACAATGCTGATGTTTTCAGGTATTTGCAGATAACCAGCAATACTTGGGGGAACTACAGAAAAGAATAGAGAAGCCATGATTCAGAAAAAGTAAAAAATAAGTTTGATCTCAAAAGTTTGGGAGTTTGGCAAGTGAAGTGCAAGAAGACTGAGACATTCAGGGCTTTATTTTAAAGACAGCTTCTTATTGTGTAAGGGCATAGAAATACTTCAGTTAAATTCTATTAATTCTACCACTTTTATGGCTCAAGATCCATAGTGAGTAACAGTTTATAGTAGTTCTGCCCATCTACACTAATGAAACGCTATGGAAATTTTAACACTGACAGAATTATATGCTTTTTCTAATGGAAAAAACAATCCTTATTAAAATAGCTATCATTAACTTAGCTTTTGTTTGCCAAGAATAAGAATATTTCCACTTTGGAAGCAGTTCTGCAGTACTACAGTTCATACTTTAAAACATGAATCCCTGGGTTAAGAATTGACCAACATCCTTCAGCACTCTGAGCAGCTTGAGGAAGTTTGAAGTTTCTCTTTACTACCCAGAAGTCTGATAATACAGTACAGCAAATACATCAAATAATAAAAAAAACCCAAACAAAACAAAACTGGTAAATAATTTTGGCCTCTTGCTCTCAATAATGAGAATTCCTCTAAAACATAGATATTCTGTTTGATGAATCATAAAGAGTCATATGCAAAAGTGTGACAGTGGCTGCAAGATAATGTCCTGATCAATGCCATTAAGTCAAATTTTGGAGATAAATTACAGTTGGAGGTGCCGTCTTTAAATTCTTCTGATTGTGCAAAATGGGAGAACCTGATAATCAAATACTTGAGAAACTGTTTAACTTCAGGTAAAATCCTCTAGCAGTGACCATGAGCAGGGTGTTCTTGGTTGAACCTCGATTTTTTTGGTCTCCCACAATAGAATGTTTGCCACTATGACACTCAACCAATATTCTGTAAAATTTTACCATATCTTGTTTTTCTTCTCAGGAGATGGAGCAACTGGGGACGGATTGATACTATCAGACCCAGAGATAACATTTTAAAATATCCTGCAGTTATAAAATTGGATTTAGATTTTTTTAACACTGTAGTTGAAACTGCATCACTGATCTGTAATTGAAACTACATCACATGTAAAGCTTGCAGTAGATATAGGTGGTTCATTTAGCTACACAATTATTTCTTGCTTGTCTGTGGGTAAGTTTGAATGGCTATTTTGTTTCTGCTATGCCTGTCCCATTTTGCACATACTCACCATGAACATTTAAATCGTATTTTCTGTCAGATACCCCTGCCACATTGGCAGCAACACAGACATAGCGGCCAGTGTCTGACACCTGGGTATTTCTTAGTTGAAGAAAGCGACCATCATGAAGTATCCCTATGTCCCTTCCACTAACCAGTGGATGGCCATCCTTCATCCATGTTATTGATGGTTCTGGAATGCCCTGTACCATGCACTCCAAGGAAACTTCATTTCCTTGGGTGACGACAACTTCCGATGGGTGGCTATCACTATTTAATATAGTTGGTCGAACTATGAGAGAAAAAGAAAGACAGTATAGAAGTCAACTGGAAGCTACATTTCAGGATCATCACCTATTTCTGAACAGAATGATAATCAAGTTTGACAGACCAACATTTTAATAAAGACTAGTTATTGCAGGTTACCACTTACAAACCAGTTAGTGTCACTCAGCAACTCATCACATTTTTCCACAGGACAAAGAAGACATGAATAACCTCCTCCCCCCCACCACCCCATGAAGTATAAATGTTTTTTAAAATGTAGCTTACAATTTTAAAAATGCAAACAGAAGACAAAATTAATTCAAAAAGACTGCCCAAAACGCTGAAAATCATTACAGATCCTTGAAGATGTTCTCTTTCATGGGATTGTTTAAAAGTACCTCCTTTTATGCCTGACCAAAATACAGAAGTAGCAGTAAAATCTAAGAAATCTAAGTTCAATTTGTTGTCTTCATCACTACAGTTAAGCGACAAGAAACATTACATTGCCTAAGGGAATTACATCTCTGTAATCATCAGTGGTCAAAAGCTCTTTCAACAGACATATGCAATGCCTTGGCTAAGCTCCAAGTCTAAGCTGCCAACATTTTAATTGCTCTACATTCTTCTTGGAGTACCCTTAAATTCTCCTATAGCTAGACACTGCTCTCTGAAAATCTTGCAGCTTAACATCACTGTGCTGATAACACTTTAAATAATGTAACTCTATTGCAGAACTGTTCAACTATGAACAGAATTGTTCATGGTAACTTACTGTATACTTTCAAACTGTATTCTTTCTTTGCACTTCCAGCTATGTTTGAAGCAATGCAAGTGTAAGATGCAGCATCAGACATCTCAGCAATTGAGATTTGTAGCTGTCTGCCTCCAGATAAAATACGCACCCTTCCTGAAAGATCAGCCACCAGTGGAGAGCCTGCAAGAGACATTTTTTCAGATAAAACCACAGAAAATGATAATGAGCTTGTTTATATGGTATAAAGTCCACTCACTCATTTTAAAAAATTACAGAGCTTCATGATTGTCCATTTTAGAACTGCTCTATCAGAATTTTCCCAGATATCAGAAACTTCATACAAGCAGATTCTGAGGACTTCCTGTATAAACTGCTGACTTGATGACCTACATCAACCGCTGCAATCTGAGCTAAAGCATAATAACTCTCACATCCACCCAGAAAGTTATGGATACTTCCACTAAGCAGCAAATTCAACACTCTGAATAAAAACTGACTGATTTTCCAGTGTAGAATTGTTTCACCCAGCACACTCAGTGCTTAGAAGCATATAATTCAGTTTTCACAAACAGACCACCTGTGTACTGTGTCACACAGCACATGAGCATAGACCTCTACCCAGAAATCCTCAGCAGAAATGTGACAACAAACAATACTGCATCCTCTGAGCAGAATTTTCAGACTTGGAGACCTCAGATTGGGCAACTATCTTCATCTTTACAAAGATGAAGGGAGATCTCATGACAGAAGGAATACAGCTGCCACTGATAATTCTTGCAAGCTGAATTTTCATTTCCCACTTATGCAGTTAAAATCCTCTCTATAAGAAAGTGCGCCACATGTCAAGTGTGGTGGAAAATCTGGCTCTTGAATAACATTCAAAACTGTAATACTTTTAACTGCTCTTCCAGACTTTTTATCAGGTATAAGTTTCCTTTCTTGCATTTAGGTGTGTATACTTTAGACTTGCAGTAAGTACATTTACTAAAACATGCCATGCAACGCCTTTTTTGCTTCCAAGATACAGGGTTTAAAAAGAACTTCATAAACATTTTCTCAGAAAATTTTATGCATTAAAATAATTTTGCAATTGAAGTCTGGTCTTTCCACAAATGAAAATTAATCAAGGCAGGCACATATCGCACAGAATTGTGCCATCTAGAAAGACACAGAGTAATAGATTTAGACTGATTAACAACACAAAAATTACCATACCTGAAGAGTTCAACATCTTATTTTGTCTAATATTGTCTCCAACAGTGTCCGTGCTTTAAAGAAGGTGGTAAAAATGCCTGCTTTTGTCTACTGATTCAAAAGAAGGTGTTTGTAAATGTTACTTTAACCCCTAAAGCAAAAAGGTGTGCAGACTACTTTTAAATATTAAGACTGGATGAGAGAAAGGTTCAATAAATCCCCAAGGCAATTGCTATGACTAGATGCATTTTCAACACTTGGCAGTATGCCATGGCTGCAAATTTAAAAAATAAGTCAGAAAATGTATCTATGCTATGCAGTGGCTCACAGGACTCAACTCAACACACTCCACCAAAGGACCTCTCAGGGACTCACAGCCTTGCCAGCTGGGATCCACAAGGAAGTATTGCTTCACTGTGGTAAATAAGGATATTGAGAGGAGTGAAGTGTTTCACAGTCCATTTTAAAATCAGCTCAGGAGTCTCTCTTGTACACCTCTACAGATAATGACACCTAATTGAAACAGGGGTCTGTTAGAGAAAAGAAATTCGTTAATAGCAGGACTGTTTAGGTATCTGTGTGCTTGAACTTGTCAGAACATATCGTTTAAAATATTCACAGGAAAAAAGAAAAACTGACAGGTCAGAATTATCACATTTCCATTATAAAACAGACAATGGACAGTTACCCACCTTTCTTTTTCCAGGTAAGGCTGGGGGGTGGAATACCACTAGATTCACATATCAGGCTTATCAAGCTCCCTTCAGTTACCGTCAGTTGAGAGATATCATCTGAGCCAAGAATACTTGGTGACACTGATAAAAAATGCCATGTAATTGCAGCATTTGAAATAAAACAGTATCAGCCAACAGTAAGACTCAAACGACCCTCATACATATTTGTCCCATTATACTCTGTAACAGTTACAAAGGTTGTACTGTCTTGCTGACAATGCAAATCAGAGCCCGGGTAGGAAATAATATACTTGCAAATGACTGCATCTATCCGTCCACCTCTGAGGTCTGGTACATGTGTAAGTTCTGCTTCAGGTTGACTTCTGAATGAATTTCACAGAACAAAGCTGTTTCTGTAAGTTATGTAAACTGACTCCAACTCTAACAGCCTGCCTCGCTCATGGCCTTAGCTAATAAACCTACACGTACCACCATTAGGTGGAAAGTGACATTGAAAATTCAGCATAAGTTTTTCCTTTGAATTTTTTCTGCATCAACACGTGGGCTGCCACATCCAGTGCTATGAACCTAATCATTTAACTGCCCAATGCTTGCAGAGTGCCAGCTTTTGCTCTACAGCTATACAACTGTCAACCAGTTATATACAAAAGGGATCAGTTTTCAGTCTGATTCTCAAAGTATTAAAGAACTTCAGACCGATCACTAGGGTATGGATAATTGCCTTCTTGAAACTGGGGAACCATTTTCATCAGATGAATATAGTGTAGGTAGAGACCAAAAAAAGCAGAGGACAATATAAGCTGAAACTGACAAACCTCATTAGTGAATAACTGATGAAGCAGAGGTTTTTATGCACATGACAGAAGACAGCTTCTCCTTCTAACACTTCAAACTGTATTTAGCAGAAACAAGATGCATGCGTTTCAGAATGACTGAAAATGGCTTTATTGTACCATACTGGCTTCGAACCTTTATTTGCCCTGCTTCTAGTCAAAATCTTTGTGCCGTTCTCTGTGGAGGTATTTCGTATATTTAACACATGGACTGGCTCCTGGAACCAAGGTTAGCTTTCAGGATCTCACCAGTTCTCAGCAGGATACATTTCTGGGATTTGAAACTTAAAAATATGGCAAGCAGGACTTCTGGTCCCTAGCTGTAAAGGAAGACTATAATTCTAAACATCCGCAGATGACTTTCACAGGCAACTTTTGGTTTCTATTAAGCTTATTTAATCAAAGTTGCTAACTAGCAAAGAATTATCCCTCCTCCAAAATCCTACTGAAACAGCTTTACTGCAGAAAAAAACAAATCCATAGCCCTCCAGCAGCAAATGCCCTCTGCAGCCCTGCAAATCTTACGAATCTGCAGAGGAAGAAATCAGAGTTGAAGACAACATGTGCAGTAAATAGATATATGCTTTAGCATGAGAAAATTTCATGGTCTTTCATGGTACTACAATATCCACCTCTAATTAAAACACCAGGAATGTTTCCTTTTAATACATGATGACAGAGTTCTGTAATAACATTTCAGCTTTTTGTTACAAACCTTGTTAAATGTTTCAAGTCCTGTGATTTCAAAGCAAGAAATCAATTTTTAATAGCAAAAAAAGGCGCATTTCAGATTGCATATAGGGGGAAAATGATAGTGCATAGAAAACATTCAGAATCAGTTATTAAAGTAAATGTCCTAAGTCACATTCATCATGTAGCCATAGAAAAATTTCATGAAAGCTCTATGATTCAGCACTGATAACTTTGCAGAGCAAATAAAGCTAGGTAAACCAAATTTTATTTATCTGAATTTCCACACTTCAGCATTTAAAAAAAGTGGAAAGTTGGTAGGTTACTTTAAATGGCATTAGAGGCACAAATATGAGATACGGATATAAAATAACTTAGTTATAATTCTAAACTACAACCATGATTGCAAACCCAACCTGAAAAAGACCAAAGAAGTAGCTGGTATTAATTTAGAACAAAACCAAAACAATGTGAAAAATGCATGCACTTTTTGGGGACTATTAAACTACAGCAAATGCAATAACATCTTTCTGCACGAACCTCAAACAATCTGTTTATGAAGTACAGAAAATTTAATGTCTTCTTCAGAATTTCACTCTGAGCTTTGTTCCCATTTCTGAAATAAGCTTAATAAATCTTACCCCAAATATTGACATTATAGTTCTTTTCAGTTTTCCCAGCAATATTTGTCGCTTCACAAGTGTAACGGCCAGTGTCTTGTATTTGAGCTCCTTCGATCTAGGAAGAAAATGAAAACCTGGATTTCTTCTTCTTATGTTGTTATACCAGAAACTTGCGAGGAGAGGTTGCTCAGAATTCAATTTTTGTTTTTACATCTGTCTCCCAAACCAGCAATAGTACAGTATTACTTCTGCAAAAACTGTACACAAACATCCAGGTGCCTATGACCTCCCTCACCTCTCATCTACTACTATTGCACCAGAGGGCCTAATGCTATCCAAACTGTAATGGGTACTTAGTGCCTTCATTAGGGGTACAACTCTGTACAAAACAATTGCCACCAGAGCCTGACTGCCCAGCTTACTTTCAGTATACTTCCATCTTCAGAGATGCTAAGACCTGGCTTCTTCAGCAAGGGTTGTCCATCTTTGAGCCACATCAGCACAGGTGGGGGAATAGCATTGCTCTGGCAGAGCAGTTCCACTGTTTGGCTGATGAGCACTGAGACATTTTGTTCCTCTCCCATGATGTTTGGTGGAACTGTAGCAATAAATCAAAACAAAGGACCTTTGGGCATTGCAGATTTCCCAAAGTAAATATACAGCAGAGTTCAAAGTTTTCATGTAACAAAACCAAAATGACAGTTACCACCTTTCTGACATACAACTTAAGTCTCCTTTATATCACAAAAAAATCACCAGAATAATCTTTGTTACTTACAGAATATCCTCTACAGAAGATACATGCTAGTGAGATATAGAGAACCCATGTAGATAGTAAGTCAAGGCTAGGTAATAATACTTCAAATATAAGTAGAAAGGAAAATCACCTGTGTATAAATAATGGGGAAGTACATTCCTGCTAGAAAGAAAAAATCTGATGAGTGAAAAGGCTCACAAGAAAATAATCAGGCTCAGAAGATGAAAAATGTTTCAAACTGTTCCAGAGAGTGCAAAGATGGATACATGGCTTCGAGGAGAACTCTAAGAAGAATTTTTTCCAGAGATGCCAAGTGAAGACAGAAGGGGAACTTACTGATTGAAGCCAAGTGAATGGGTTAATGACTTAACCATCAAGTCATAATCTACAATTACTTTATTGTCTGTTTTGTGTGGGATCTGCCAGATAATCATTGCAGTAATAGGCACCAAGGACTGTGTTTAGATTTGTACTATTATTTCCAAATTATGGGAAAGAAAAAATCAGCTTTTTGAATGAAAGTCTTCTGTGTAGAAGAAAAAATCCTTCTGATATTTAAATCAAAGCCCATTAGCTGCTCTTGAACAGTGTCAAGATCAAAGAAAACTTCCTGACATCGTCTGAAAAAATCTTTTGTGTTTCCACCATGAGAAAACCTTGAAACACAGCAAGTCAGCAATTTTCCATGGGGAAAGTGCTCATGGCTGTTGTCCTGGTTTCTGCTACATCAGACATTTGTTTCCTTCTTAGTAGCTGGTGCAGTGCTGTGTTTTAAACATTAGCCTGAGAACAGTGTTGATAACACACTGATGTTTTTAGTTGTTGCCAAGTAATGTTTACTCCCACCAAGGACTTTTCAGTCTCATGTTCTGCCAGTGAGGAAGGGCACAAGAAGCCGAGAGGAAGCAGAGACCAGACACCTGACCCAAACTAGCCAAAAGGGTATTCCGTACCACAGCACATCATGCCTAATGTAAACTGGGAAGAGTCACCCGGAAGACCCAGATCGCTGCTCAGGTCAGGCTGAGTGGTGAGCAATTGTACTCTCCACCCTTGTTATTTCCCTAATCATTATTGTTACTGATGGTAGCAGTAGTAGTTTTGTATTGCACCTTAGCTACTGGACTGTTCTTATCTCAACCCATGTGACTTACATTCTTCCAATTCTCATCCCCATCCCTCTGGGAGTGGGAGGAGATAAAAGGGAGCAGAGTGAGCCCGCTGCTGCGTGGTTCTGAGTTACTGGCTGGGCTTAAACCACGACAGCTGAAGTAAAAAATAACATAGAGGAAATATTAGACTAACAAGCTGATCTTAAATAAAAAACTTTAAGACCAAAACCTGCTTGATGTCTATGGCTTTGTATCAGCATCCATGGCTGATAAAGACTGGCCTTTCAAAATGGCACACTGTACCATCAGTCAGGAAATTTTCTGAGGATACTCCTCAGGCAGCTTTGAACTGTTTAGAAAACATTCCACATTAAGTGTTTTTAGGTATTTTGGTGTCCAACACATGCTGAAAATAACAAGAGTAGTGTAGACTATCTTGTCCAGCACTGCTGCTACATACCACCAGCTCTTTACCAGAGATTTCCTCTCCTAGATCTGATAAACCAGTGAGACAGAACTTGGAAGTACTTGTAATGAACACCACAACAAATCAGGTCCCTTTGTTTGCATCGCTAACACAGGTGACTACATCAAACTGCAGAGAGTAGAAGTGATTTCAACGGGCTGCTCAAGAACAATCCAGAAGAGAATCCCTATTCATACCCTTAATGACATGTATATTCTTAAATCCTTGAAACAATCCATAAGGATGCTCTTTCTTTTCTTATCATTCAAAAACAGAAAGTGCTTTCATTAAGGCAGCATTAGGTCAGCAGTTAAAATATTTCCAAAATAAAAGCACTCTTAGCAATAATTACTTTGTCTGGTTACATGTATCCAGTGGAATCTTAGTGCTTTTTTGTTCAGTTTATCCAAAAAAAGTTGACTAGGGACAAATACAAGAACCTTTATTGTCACTTTTCTTTTGCTTTTTAGTTTTGGAATCCATTACTCCAGAAATGGCCTGACTGCACCAAATACGAGGCAAAAAGAAGGGAAGAAGTGGAAATGTCTGTGAGATATACTCTGGGTTTCACTCTGAACAAAAATATACTGAATTAGTTAGTACATGCGAGGATATAAAATGTCTCAAAGTAGTTCTCAGTAAACCAGCAATACAGTTCTCAAGATGTCCTGAAAAATAACATGAACAATAAAGCTTTGTTTTTCTTGCACAGGAAGTACTAAGCAGAGCAGCTGATTTCACAGTTTGGAAATACTTTAGGGAAAAGTCTGGTCCCTGTGGATAAGAAATATAGTAACTGAAAAAAAATCTGTTTATCTTGCTTTCTTTTTAGAATTCACAAAGGTCTAAATTCTTTGCAAGTGTTGTGAAATTGAAAATTGGAAGCTGATCCATTACTGCAGAAGGCAAATTTATTTCCAAATGCTTTTCCACCAATTGCTTTTCCTCTCAGCTTAAATGAATTAAAATGTGTTCAAATGGAAACTGAGTTTCTGAAAGAGAGACAGACACTAAAGCATCTGTCTCTGAAGGAACAGGGTTTAAAAGTAATCTAATTATGCTCATGGTAACTATCTGTTACCCAGATTGTTCCAACCCTTAGACTGGTCCAGCTCACTGCACATTTCTAGCCATCTCAGCTCTATCTGCACTCCAGATTATTTTCTTCCTGTAACTTCTAATTAAATTACCCACATCAGGCAAGTCCTAAGAGTAATATTAATTTTTGGTGACAGCCTCAATCAAGATGGCCTTGCAGCTGAGCTCAACCCTGGCCAGCTTCTTAGGCAACAGTAATTTTAACCATACATGATTTCTAATTAACTTTAATTTCTTCTAGCTAAAATAGACAGAGGTTCCAGAAAATAAAAGAGAAATAATAAATTTATTCATGCCACTTGTGTGGTTATGTGTACATACACACAAAACTCCAAAAGGAACCTTGATATTCCTTGTTCCAGCCTATGTTAACCTTGAGCTCACTTGCCATGTCAGAGTTCTGGCTTTCTGAATTGCCCCTTGCAGACACAAAAGTAGCCATGACTCAAGACACAACTATCGTGACCACTATGCGTTTAGAAGGACACCAATTCTGAAAGCCAAACTTGAAACAAATAACCTGGCCAGCTGTCACCTTAGAAACTATCCAAACTTGTAGTTTTTCTTACAAGATTTTCCAGAGTTCTGCTTAGGATTACTATAAAGCTAGTTAGAGATTGGCAGAGCTAAACCAGCTCTCTCTCCAATGACCTACTGAAAGCAGAAGCAAAACCACAAAGGTTCTTCAACTCCAAAAGCTTCTCTCTCTCCACAGCTGGAACCATGATTTCTAAAACACATGGCAGATCACTGTTCATCCTCATTTCACTGGTATGCAAAACCACTGAGATGTCCAAGGAAACTTAAAGCTTCCTAAAGCCAAAGGCCTTGGCATTCCTCCTGGCAGTATGCAATGCTTTGGTAACTGCACATCACCAATGATCTCTAAGAAGGCAATATCAGATGACATCTCATACAGATTATGAAAAATAAGGATGAAGCTCATAAAAGGTACAAGAAATCAGAAGGAAGGACTGATTTACATGAGTTCAGGAAAAAGAGTTTAGAATTAACTTGTTGACATAATTTGGAAAACTGGCAAAATACAGAAAGAGATTTATTTCCTGCTACTTCAAAGAGACAAAGTTGGCTGGCTGGGCTCAATACAGCTCAATACAGTGTCACTATTAGCACCAAAAATGTCACCACCATATAGGCAGGCATAGCAAGGCTTGAAAATGGAATGGAAACTGGAGAACTGTATGGCAAACTTACATTGACTCATTTGGTTTTCAGAAAGACAACTGAACTCTGGCCCAAATGATGGCTTTTGCCCATGGCATCTACACGTATTTTAAAACATATTTTCTGCTATCATTTATAAATGAAACTTTGTGTACAGAACTTACACATTCACTGTTGCAGCCACATTTCTTCAAGGGTACACAGAAGAATACACTTACATACTTCAATGCCTGTGTATGTGTGTGCACATGTATACGTACACAAATGCACACAGCTCCTCATCTCTTTGCCTTCCATTATGAGTTGGAATCAGTTTTATTCAATGTTGCTAAAGGTCTGGGCTGCAATATGCTTAATTAAAGATCCACAAACAGTTCTCATGACCAAAAAAACAATAGAGATTTGTCAGAAAATCTCACCATAAACTCTGAGATCAGTATCTCTTTGGCTCTCGCCTGCAGCATTGACTGCAACACAAGTGTATTTTCCTGTGTCACTAATCTGAGCACTGGTCAATGCCAGGACTCGCCCCCCAGACAGAACCTGCAATAAAAGCATGACACATTCAGAACACATGCCTCAATGTAAACACAAATAGAGGGAACTATTAGGTTTCATTTCAAAATTAAATACTTGCTTTACCACAGCTTCCCACCATCTCTCTCTTCCTTACACTCTTCCCTGCACTCTGTTTTTCCCTTTTGATTGAGATTTGCACAAGTGGAAGTCTAACTTCATGCAAGTCAGTAGGGAGCTCTTGGTATTCACACTCTTTGCAAGATCTTGACATTCCTCCCTCTTACCGGTTTCAAACATTCTGTCACATCTTTTGTCTCTGCACTATTTTCCCCATTTTCCTTTCAGGTCAAATTAGCTTTCAAAAAGCAGCCATGCCCTCACATTTTAACTCTGAATTATCTCCTTCTGTTAGTGGTTGGTCTTTTGTTTTCTGAATTATTATTTTGTGTAATTAGATATTACATGATCTTGAGCTCTGTGGATCTCTTCAGCATAAGAATGTGATCCAATTTCCTCTTATTGCCAGGAAGTGAAAAATTTGTTGATACAAACTTCTTATGCAAAAATCAGCTGAAATGCACACCTTTTCTCAATATATCTCTATCTTCTACTTTACACAGTAATTACTGGAGCTAAACTTGCACCAATAACCTAGAGAAAAAGGCCTCATACTGTCATTCCAAATCCCCTTATTTACTCTGTTTCATCAAACTGCACCAGCTTGAAAGTCCCCTACCACAACAGAAAACAGCATAGGATTTGAATCTAGTACCTGGAGTCCATCGCTAAAGCTGGAAACAGGGCTACCGTCCTTTAGCCATGTCAAAATAGGTGCAGGGATGCCTCTTGCTTCACACTCCAGTCGCACTAAATTATTAACCACCACTGTCACCATATTATCACTGCTGCTGGAGATTGATGGTGGGACTGCAAAAAGAAGAAAACAAAGCTCTAACAGCTACAGAAGAGCATAAATCACAGTGAGATTAAACGGACTTCTTATTTTTGTACAGTATTTTACTTTCTGCAAAGAACTATGGTGTTGGAATGATTTCTCATGTTACTCCTAGTGAATTCTTGTCATTTGCTCTGTGCCAAAACCTGCTCTTTCCTTACATAAGCAGTTATATAGCTTCAACAAACCTATTGTGAGCAAAGTAAGCAGGACTGAGCCCACAGCCCAGAGGATGGGTGTGAAACTCAGGAACCACAACATAAACCAGAAAATATTCCCTCAATCTCTCACAATATTCAATTTGGACTTTGTGAAAGGCATTAAGAGTGGTGAGGATTAAGGAAAGAAGTTTACTATATAAACTGCATAAATCAAATACATACACAAAGTAATAGATCGGCCTTGCAGAGCATATGTGAACATTTACCAGATTAGACTGTATAAAATCTGCCTGTCCAATGATAAAAACCATCTTAATGGAACATCTCAAAACACTTACTATAGGTATACAGTCTAGCAAATTTTGCAAAGCTATGTCAAAAAGGGGGACAAGAAGTATTTAAAAAGGGAGATGTTTCATTTATCAGGAGAATCAAAACAATTTAATTTGCTCCTACCACTAACAACTTAGTAATAAAACTTTAGAGTCAGTATCAGTACAAAACTTAATACTCCTAGAAAGAGATAAGAATGGTGTGATCTTCTAATACATACACTATGTGAGGAAAATATATGTATGAGATTCTGGACTGAAAATAGATTCATTAATAAATTCAGCAACATCTAACAGCCTGTAACTCAGTCTACCTACTCTTAGATAAAGTGCAGTAATAGCAGAAATGACAGGAGAAAAAAGCAAGTGTGATTTCAACATCTTTTTTCCTTACACACATGCACGCAGTTCCCCTATTTCAGTACAATGGCATTCATTGTTCTCAAATGTCCATAAATGTTACAGTACTGAGAAAAAAGTGGAAAAAATAATACAATGAAATCATATGAATTTACTAAACTAGAATTCAAACTGCTTCCTTCAGTAGGCCTGCCCAGTTTCATTTAGTGTTCAGCCTGCAGTATCAAGCATTGTTTTTAATGCAAAAAAAATAATCTGATAATTTCTACCATAGCTACTGCATCCACAACACTATTAACAACAGAAGCTGCTGAATGATGACCAGTTCTCATCCAACACAGGTGATCATTCACAATGCCAACTGCCATCCAGAAATCTGGAGCAGACTTTCTGTAAATGCAGCATAACTTTTGGTACTTGATGCTTCAAAGTCTATTCTTTATTTAGTAATCATTCTTTCTTCTACTATTAGGGATAAACCTCAAGTTTTCTGAAACTCATAAACTTTTAAGTAAATTGGATAATAAACTTGTTCATGATAAATTCAAAGAGCACTTCATTGTAAACTGGGCACAACAGTTGAATTTAGGGCACAAGGTGAATTTAGTATGCTTATGGATAGGTGTTTCAGCTTCCTTTGATGCAATTAGTTATGACTGCAGCTGCACAGCTCCCCAGCAAACTCTGGACACATCTACTGAAATTCCGTCACCCATAAAAAGACACACATATACTTAAGAGTTATTTTTCATTTTTAACCAGAATAATGACCTTAGCTCTAAATATTTCCTCAAATTAATCACTGGGTGGGGCTAATTGCCTTTGACCATGTCTTTATCTCTCAGGTTTTCCCATGATGATAATTAATTCTGCAGAAGTATACTTCCCAACTCATTATTTGTTAATTAATAGGAATGACATACTCTATGTGCATCTCAGCTGCAGACACTGTGTCAAATTTGGGCACAGTTTTGCATGGAAGACTGCCACAGAAAACCAGCTACATGCATATGCATGTATCAAAGACAAAAATTTGGATTATGGATGCATCCAAAAGCCACTGAAATCAGTGGAAAAGCTCCAATTTGGCATTAGATCGGGTCTCTCATGTCTGCAAACACCCAGACTTTCACTTCATCTTACTAATCAGTGCATTTTTCTTTAAGACTCTTGGACTATGATTTGATCTGTGTCCTTTCTTTGTCTGCTGTGAGCTTTAAAGTCATCTACAGGAAAATCCAGCAGTTGCAAGGTCTTCCAAACTGCTGAAGTGATAACATAAATATTTCTTCCACAAATCTGTTATCTCTGCTCTTTCTTCTTAGAATTGACATCCTTTACCACATTTTCCCAATTAAAAACATATATTCTAATGTAACTGAAAAACAGAAGAGGGAATTTACTTCCCTCTGACCCCTGCCATGTCTCTTCAGTATGATGGTGTGGTGAATGACAATAAGTCTGCTAACCAGACATGTATGTGTTTTTCATAAGTACTGTAATACTTACCATGAACCTGAAGACTGTAAAACAACTCAGCTGTGCCTGCTGTGTTGACAGCCACACACTTGTAAACACCAGTGTCAGAGATCTGAGCACCCTCAATCTGTAGAACCTGCCCTCGATTCAGAAAAGTGGTGCTCCCAGCACTGGTAAGTGGCTGATTGTCTTTGTACCACGTGATAGCTGCATAATGAAAGGAAAAATGGAATTTTTAAAAATAAAAAAGGAAATGAAAAGAAATGTAAGGAAATGACAGGAAAAATGGCATTTTTAAAAATAAAAAAGAGAGTACTGCCAAAAGTACTCTCTTTACAAACAAGAGGACCAACCAAACAGGCTTCAAACTTGCCTTTAAAGTTTTCAGATACATAACACCAACATTTATAAACCAATAGAAATGTTAATCATTATTAATAACAAGAAAAAATAATTAGAAAATGAAGAATTCGTAACATTTGTGCAAAATACTGACTACACCCACAGATTTCAATAGCAAACCTGACATTATCACGCATGTGCATCAGATATTTATGAATAAATGTTCTGAAGTTAAAAGAATATCACACAAATCATATTTATAGGGGATTTACTTATCTCACACTAAGGTCAACAGCAGCTGCTTAAAAATACACAATAGTATATATTTTTTTTTCACCATTTACTCTAAAGTATAGCTACACTGAACTGAACCACCTAGGAAAGTTTACAGAATCAAAATGCAAGCAACCAAATAAAAGTTAGACTGGCAGGCTGAAAAACTGAAAATAAATACCAGGAAACTGGTGCTTTATAGGAACTTGATAACCAGCAACATCTGAGCACTTCTTTGTGTCTCAGCCAAAACATGGCACCCTCCATCAGTAGAATGCGTAACTAATGCTTTACTGGGATTGCTTCACTATTCAGTTAGATGAAATTGCTACTTAAAGAATAATTTTCTGTAACACAAGAGATTTTTGCAAAAGACTCATATTCGAGAAGTGATCTGGTCTGACTGATGAGTAAGACTGCACACAATCTTCTTTTTCACTGTGATGCTGTGCTACCACTTTTTGTACCTGATGTTATATCTTGACACTAGAATGTGGCATCACATCATGCACAGAAGAGGTGACCAAACTGTTCTTATTGCATAAATTATATGAAATGCATCACTGTGATTGTTCTAAAGTAATTGCTGTTTCCAAAGTAATTGTCAATTTGCAGAGGAAAAAAGGATGCAGGGGAGCAAGAGTGAAAAAAGGATATAAAAGTCTTTATGTTATTATAATATTTTTCATTAAAAAAATAGAAAAAGTAAACCTGTATGGTCATCTGAAATTTAGTAATACATTTCTTCTGAAAATGTTACTTTCATTAGCACAGTTGCTAGAAATTACATATAAGCTATTAGCAATACACTCTTCCCCAAGTTTTGTTGCACAATAATTAACACAGAAAATTATTCTTATATGAACATGGAATTTTTTATTTCATCAGAAGAAGGTGGAAACACAAACCACACGTTGAAATAGAGAAGGAAACAATTTTTTTCTCCACACATCTCAAAAACCACCAAAAAGATTAACTGTAAAAAAAAGACCTGATCCAAGAATTCTAGCACTGAAAGAATCCTAACAATGAAATAACTAAAACCCAGACAATGCAGACTACTTTATATGCTTTCCAGTTCAGAAAAGTATTCAATAGATTCATCAGTCTAAACTGAAGACAAACTCCTTGAGCTCTCACTTGGGTAAATATAGATGATTTCTAACGGAAACTTGAAAAAAAAAGAAAAAGAAAAGAAGTTGTAACTCCAGGAAAGTGTGAGAAAAACAAAACATGGTGTAATTTTGGCTTAAATTTGTGAGGGACCCACAAATTCATAAGTGTAATTTATCATCAGTGAAAGCCAAAGAAAGCACTGTGCACACAAAGAAAACTTACTCGTTTTCACATGCAAGGGACTCAGACCAAACAAAAAGCCTCCTACTAATATCAATAGACTTTAGATAAGGTCTCAGACATGGCCACACTTGACAGGCACACTCAATCCAGAAGGTACTGTTTAAGTCTGCCCTACAATATTAAATTATTGACCTGACACGAGGAGAGAGTGGATGTGTTTAAAGCTGATTTAGGAGAAATCTAACAATACTCTTGCCTATAGACAGGCCATCACTGTGGGAGTGGATTACCCTTCTGTTTCTCACCTGTTTAGTTAAAAATTTTGGGAATTACTAATTTTCTTAATATTTACTCCACATCTGTTGATATATTAACATTTCCCATTATGCATAGTGTTTAATAGTTTCTAGCTAGCTTAAATGCTACAGAATTAAATTCATGTTCAGAATATCCATTTTTTTCCAAAGGACACATAAAAGTGAAAACCTTTTATCACATATGTTTTATGTTCTTAAAGGTGCATGTGCATACCTGGCAGAGGGTTCCCATATGCTCTGCATTCAAGATGGATTGGATTATTCACCACAACTGTTTCATTTAACATTTTCCCTGCATCTTCCAGACTGGGTGGTTCTGGGGAACAACAAAGACATCAGATTCTCATTAATTCAGCCACCCAGCTAGCAAAACATCTGATCTCAAGAGAAATCTGCCCTCTGAGAAACTTTGGGCAATGAACTGCATAAGCTTCAACTGCTGGATGACAAAGGAATTTCTCAAAAAGTTCATCTTTAAATGAGGCTTACTCTCTATTTACATAACCTCATTAGTGTTAATAATGCATTAATTTTATTTCTTTTTTTCAGGAAAAATAACACTTAAAATGGACTTGCAGAAAATGGGTGCACAAAGCAGAACAGTAATTCTTCTAACGTGTCAAGCTCATCTCAGTTGGACTGGTAACATTAAACTGAATACTGCAGATAGCTTTAATCAGGCAAGACTCTTCACTAAACTTTCTACATTTGAAACATGACAGAAACACCAGATAATGATAATCTGAATATGAATGCTGAAAGCAAAAGAGGTATTTATGAGCATGGAACTTAAACTAAAATTAACTATTATCTTATACCATAGAATAAGATGTGAGTGTTTTCTCTTTCTAAGTCTCATCCATGGAGATACAGCGATCTCTCTTCATTTCAGTTGAATATTTTTCAGTTACTGAGGCAGTTGGACACCTAAAGTCAGTAGAATCGTACTCATTATGAGCGTTTTGCCACAGTCCATTCCCACACCTCCTGAGGATTCCTGCACCTCCTTTGAGGACTGGGTCACAGCAAGAATACACATATTTTGTGACCACTTCGGAGCAAATATACAGAAATCCCGGTGAAAGCGTTTATTGAATTCACATGCAATTCACATGCAAACAACAGCATCTCAAGTTTCCCTGATTCTACTTTTTTTTTTTTTAGCTGCAAAACAAAATTCCTTTTAAGCAGTCTGAAGAAAAAAAAAAAAAAAATAAATGAAACCAAAACCCAACCCCTCTTAAAAGAATGTTTCTTTCTCAGAAAAACCATTCCTCTAAAATTTCCCCATTGCAATGTCATGGAGAATACCATTATCCCCAGAAGATTCATAAATCAGTAATATCAACAGTGGCATGTCGTATCTTTATTCAGAATGCAACCACCTTCTGAGTGGTGGGTTAGTGGCAATGTGTTTGGTTTCTTGGGGTACCTCTGAACAGAGGAGTTAACAGAGAAGGCATTCAGAAGAAAGGCCAAATCCCAAGAAGGACAGCTTTTGCCCTCACTTCTTACTAATGCAGTGGGACAAAGAAAGAAAACTGAAAGATAGGTGTGCAGAGACAACAAAAATGCCAGAGTGCTTAAAATAGAAGGGATTACAGATGTAAAAAAGCTGCCTTGAAACAGACACATTTAGCTTCTGACTGGAGGCAGAAACATTACCATGCACATGAAGCCGCATGTGCTGTTGGGCTTCTCCCGCAGCATTTGTTGCCACACAAGTGTACCGGCCAGCATCTTCGAGCAGGGCCTTGACAACTTGCAGAATACGGCCTGAAGACTCCAGCTGTACCAAAACAGAGAGCAGGGAACGGCTTTACACAACAATCCCAGGCAGAGCCAAGAAGCATAATAGCAAAGCAGATGTTTATGCTGAATACAGCCAGTCTTATCTTTCTTCTAACCATAGGGCTAGGTCATTCATGCAAGAGGTGTCCTAGTAGTTCAGAGAGACTTCAGTGCTCCTGGGGCATCAGGATTATTAGCTGCACAGCTGTAAGGAAACTTAGAAGGCAGAGGGACAGGCAAGCAAAGTGAAGAGAAGACTGAAGGCAGAGAGAGAGGCTGTTGGCAAGATTTCAAAAACTGCTCCTGCATGAAGTAAATCAAAGCTATTACAAGTGCTCAACCCTAAAGCATAGAAGCACTGGGAAGGGCTGTTCACTGAAAGCTGGAAACTCAGTGAGAAGGGAACTTATAGGTAGGTGCTTCAATGGCAGTGTTTATAGAAAAACTCATCTAGTCCTGCCTCGCAGTGACAAGTAGGTAGAGTCACTTTGCACTGGCAAACAACTGTACCTTGAAGGTTAAAGTACAACTAAAAAAAGCCAGATAATGAATTTACAGCCATGGACTCCTTTAATGGGATTCAGTCTCCTGAACACTGCTATTCAATCTGAGATACTGTCCTACATACATAAAAGTCCACTGCTGTCCAGGATTTATCTTTAGCATCTATATCACAGCATGAGGGAAGAAAAAGGAAAAGAAGCACTAATGTATAATTTATTGTAACTGTCTCTCATGGATTGGATCCCATAAAGAGTAGTGCTTACTCTTATATTTCCTCTCGCTGTGTTTACTGGTTGACCATCTTTTAACCAAGTTATGGAAGGGCTGGGAATACCATTGGCTATGCACTGCAGTGTCACAGGCTTGTATATCACAACAGCTCTCTCAGAAGTCCCAGTTGATTTGATAGTTGGAGGAACTGCAAGAAGCACCAGAAACATAAATGAGGTATCATTTGAACATATACATTTAAATATGTAGAAGCAATATCCCACAGGTAAAAGCAGCTCTACTGCTATTTAAGCTACTCTTATCATAAATAAATAGATGTTTACAGATAATTTGAACACCTTCTTGCCAGCAATATAAAAGATAAACAGTCTGCTGCTTCTCCTCCTCTCAATTAACCTACCATGCACAGTAGCATCAAATTCCTTTTCATGCTCTCCTGCTTTATTTGCAGCCACACACTTATAGCGGCCAGTGTCTGACACATGAGCTCGAGAGATAAGAAGTTTTTGTCCATTTAATAAGATCTTATGTCCAGACCCCTCTTCAATTAGTTGGCCATCTTTAAACCACCTAACAAAAATAAAGTACAGTCTCAGATTTCTATGAAAGTAAGATCAACAACACTACTAAAATATGTACAATTCTATTGAACAGAATGTCTCAGTAACTGCATTTCTAGGAAGGTTTGGAGATGTCAGGTAACATTCTGCTTTTCTGAATGCCACAGACCACCATGGCTTATCAGAAGTAGGGAGAATAGGGGAATATGCACCGAAGAAATCAGAAAGGTGTCAGGTAGGAAGCAGTAGTGAAAGTGGCTACCACCAACAGAGGCAGGCAGAATTCTCCAAAGCAAAAACAATCAGTGGTAGCTGATGAGAAGTGCACTGTTGCATTAGCAAGGGAATAAGTTTTGTCAGCTCTCATTATCTACCCTAACTTCCAGGATGTGCATATTGGCACCACATACCAAACTACTTTAAAATAAAATCCTGATCCTGCCATGTGTGCTCCCGATGCTGTCTTCAGTGGAGCCAGGAGCTTGTTCTCACACATTAACTCTCACTAAACAACATGGACAGTTCATAAAGACTACCTTCAAGCTCACCTAATCAATTAGCTTTTTGGGGGATTTTTTTTGGTTTTTTTTTTTTTTTTTCCCCCCCTATTGTCTGTCTCCTTACGTGATAGTTGGTGAGGGTGTCCCTGTTGCTGAACAATCTAATTCCAATGGGCTATAGAGAATCACAATGTTGTCCAAGAGCTCATCCCCACCTTCCACAAATGGCGGGACTGTAAGAGAGAAAAATCCATCAAAACCAACATTTAAGGACCAGAAATACCATAGAATCATAAAATAGTCTGGCTGGAAGGGACCTTTATGATCAACTATTTTTAACCCCCCTGTAATGGGCAGGGATACCTTCCACTAGACCAGGCTACTCAAGGCCCTGTCCTACTCAGCCTTGAACACTTCCAGCAATGAGACAGCCAAAATTTCTCTGGCAACCTGTTCCAATATCTCACCACCCTTGCTGTGAAGAATTTCTTCCTCATATCTAATCTGAATCTACACTCTTACATCTTAAAACCATCAAAGTCTATCTCAAATAACAATGCTAAAGCCAAACCAATCTTTACGTCTATCTCACTTTGAGCATGCACTGATTTGTAGATCATTATGAACCATTGCTCCTTTCTTAAGAGAAACATCTACCCAATGACATTTTGTGGCTTCAATTCACTCTTCTTATACTTTTTTCTTGTTTGTTCGGGTTTTTTTCCAGAGTCTGTCAGAACAACCTTGCGAATGGGAAGGGAGGTGGGATGGGTGACAGGGGACAGGATGACAAGGGACTTTTAGCACCCTTTGTCAGAAGAACGATAAAATAAAGGAGCAGAAGACCCTCTTTCATGTCCTCTTCACCTTATCTCATTCACTTGCAGGAGTGGGTGGGCTGAGGAGGAAGCACTGCGCTACAGCTCCTCTCAGCTCTTTCACTGTCCAGCAAGACCACTGAGGTATACCTCAAGCAGCAGAATGGATGGTCTACATCCGCATGCAATGGTATGTAATGTTCTTCATGACAGCAGTTCAAAGCCTAAAAATCAAGTTCTTAAATGAACCTTTCCATGTCACAGAGTATGATTAACATTTGTACAATTTGTTTACCTAGAGACATACAGAAGGGACTGCTGACAGGCAGACTTTGGTAAAGAAACAAACAAAAAAAAAAAATCTTTTCCAAGAAAATGTTCAAATTTTGCGTATGACCCAAAAATCAAGGGAACTGTTCTCGCCCCAGAAGCAACAACCCAATGTTATATTTAATGGATACCTTTCATATCTATGATATTCATCTATGAAAGCAAGTTAAAAGAATTGTAAAGGTTACTGAGAATAGTATTTACCTACAGCATGCACAAAAATTCTCCAAGAGTTAACCTGAAAAGTAAGAATCGTTAAAGTGTCCTGTAACCCCGGAGAGAAAAGGTGTCCAGTGCCCAGAGTTACCTAGATAAGTAGGTTGTCTAACAGATCTCCATAAAACAATATCAACAAAAATAAAACCATAATTTTGGGGTTAATGGAATCTGATAAATAAATATTTCTGTTGCTCACACACCTAAGATTTCAACTTCATATTTGATTTCTTCTTCTCCAGCTATGCTTGTGGCCACACAGATATACTGGCCCTGGTCAGCCTCAACGGCATTCAGAATCTCCAGCTTCTTCCCACCAGATACAAAGCGGAGGTTGTTGCTTGCTTTTGCAGGCACACCATCTTTTAACCAAGCAAGGAGAGGTGGAGGGTTGCCAGCAGCTTTACACTCCAGTGTTAGTGAATTGCCAGCAACCACCTGTCTGTTCTGGATTGTGTCAGCATCACCCTCAATTACTGGAGGGACTGTAGAGAGGAAAAAAGTATATTGTAAGCATTAATTCTATAGCCAGAAAATGTATTAAGAGCAAATGGGTTAGTTTCTCCCCACCCACTTTGGCTCTATATGCCATTATGTTATGCACAATTTCATGTGAGAATTTACTGCTGGGGCAAGGCAAGACAAAGGGGAAACAGAGAAGTCAAATGATGAGCTTAGTATGGACCAGCTGAGGATCTGCAGGGATTTGTGATGAAAGAACTAAATACGGTGTTAAAACAGTACACTGAAGATCCCACCCAACATGACTATTTCAGGTAAGTGTTGTTTACATGGAGAAGAAATAGTTTTGATGCTTCACTAAAGCATGGTATCAAGGCCTATGAAGTCAAAAGCTTTTCAAGAGTCACATTAAATACAAGGTGCAAAGCTCCTTCTACATAGTCTTGCTAACAAAGGCCAGTTTTTACATTCAGCTATTGACTGCTGCTTGCCCTTGACAGAACTGCAAAGGCTGCTGAGGTTACAGAGGCAGAAAAGCTTTTATTATGCTTCCTGTAAAATGTCAAATAACCAAGGTCAATAAACTCTCACTTACTGTAAACATTCACATCATACATTTTCTCAGCAGCTCCAGCAGCATTGATCACACGGCAAGTGTACTTTGCAGAATCTGACACTTGGCCGTGACGTATCTGCAGGAATTGCCCTCTATCCACATAAAGAGCTTTGGGACTGGAAATAATCGGGCGTCCATCTTTGTACCATGTAATGGTAGGAACAGGGATTCCCTTGGTTTCGCATTCCAAATTTATAAGGTTGTTGAGAAGCACTGATACTTCTGTGGTAATATTTCCTCCTTTAATACTAGGAGGGACTATTTCAAAGACAAAACAACATTAAATCCTCAGTACACAAGTCTGCAAATTTAAATGGATTGAACATTAGAATGCTGTAAGAATAAAAAAAATTCAGCTTAATCAGACTGCCAACCCAGCAGGAACTGCTGTTTCTCGTTCTTTTTTCCTTTTTTCCCCAGCAGAGTTATACATTGTCTTTACATTCTATGCACACACAGAGTGGAAAATATGAAGAGAACACAACATACAGGGCCACCACGTATCTAAGAAACAAGCGCAACACTGAGGTGCACTGCTGCATTGCTGCCTCCCTAGTGGTACCTGAAAAAATCTACCTTCTAGGTTCCCACATTTGAGAAGTTAGGACAGATGGGCTTCCGTGTGTCCTGCAATGCATTTGAGCATGGTTCTGCCTCTTCCCTGTCTCAGAAGAGTAAAGAGCCATCCCTGTACACCCTGGGAGGTGCATCCTTACAGCAAGGAACAGCCTGCTATTTAAAGTGCCAAACACAATTTTTGCCTTGACAACTGCAGTGGGAAATGCTCAGTACTCCAATCTTTTGAAGATGAAGTCAGTCACTTTAAGACTAAATATGAGCTTAGTAGTCTAGCTTTATCCTCCTGCTTTTGAAATGTTTGGCCTGTGATCATTTTCCTTGCTTGTTAGTCAGCAGTACTCAGATTTTTCTAGCAAGAAAGTTCTTGTGTAAATCAGCCAATATGAAGAGTTCGTAAATCTCTGTAAAAGTAATAAAACCGCAGAGCAAATGGCAACAACTAAATTTATGATTGCTGAAAGTACTAGACACATGTGGTAGACACATTAACTCTTCTGTTGCCAAACATGTTCAGTATATCCTCAACTTCCACTATTTCTTTAGTGCTCATTTTAAAATGCTACTGCAGACGCATAGAGCAAAGTGTCGGCGAATGGATATACACCTATGAGATGTGTCTTATAGATAATCAAACCATGATGAAATAGTTCTCTAATTATATAATTTGTGTGCAAAAAATACACAAAACTAAAAAAAATGCTGAAACACACCCTTGAACCATTTGCCTGTATCAGCAAATGAGGAAGAGTTCTAATAAGGTATTTTGGGACAATTGCAAAGCCAAAACTAGAGCTAAACAATTAAAACCAGGTAAGAACTAGCAAAAATTGATGTCTACATTCCTCACTTACTTTGTGGGGAGCCAAGTTTAATGTGAAATTTAAAAGTAAGAAGATATTCCATTCTATTGTCATAAATTCACCTCTTTCATCTGATAAACCTGAAGTAAGGTCTACTCATCCGCAAGGATTTTATTGGTGTGAGATTTTTTACTCGTCAAATCTCACAGCAGCCAAAATTTCTTGTAAGTCGTTACAGCACTTTCTTTGTTTCTAATGCAAAAGACTTCACTATGACTGGTGAACAGGCATATTACTGTGGATGCGGTTGCTCCATGCTTCAGAAACACCTCACGTAAGGGAAATAATGCATAATAATTTCACAGATATCAGAAGAAAAGACACAATCTTTAGAAGCAAATCCATAGCAAATGGGGGCTCATCAGCTTAGGGGCTCACAGATCCAAATTCCTACCCTTCATACTCCAGCCACCAGCCTGTTATGCTGCCTATAGATTTCTGCATTTGTTTCCCCCTAATTTCTGTTAGCACTGTACTCTATCAATTTACAGGTCAGATTAGGCTTCCACATCTTTTTTGTCTTCCAAACTGAAAATTTTTTCCCCATCTTCTTTGAAGTCTTCCTTCAAAACCTATCTCCTCCTTCTCCCGTGATTTTTTCCCCTAATTTTCTCTCATCTGACAATAGCCTAACTTATATTAAACTTATCACAGGAATTGACTGTTCTCCTTGTCTTTGGTAAGACTCCATGGCTTGCAAAAGCATAAAAGTATACCCAGTGTGTTATAAACCTCATAAAAATAGTAATAATCATGTTAACAAGGTTATTTACATGCTAGTGCATCTTTTCCAGCTATAAATGACCCCACTTGATATAAATGACACACCAATTTAAGCAAGATGACATGCCACACTATCTGAAGATTATCTGGAACATTCTTTTTCAAAAACTATTGTGGTCTGATTTTTACTGGTTTTGCACTTTGCTTTGTACTTTTGTGTTAATTTTAACTTATTCCTGGCTGAATTTACTCCTAGGTTTAGGAAAATAAGACCATGAGTGTATTAAAATCTAATTAATTTTCTTCTCCCTAAGATCAAAATAATAGAGCCAATGTTTTAATAAAATAAGCAAGTTGAAACTAATTTATTGCAAAATTTGAGAAGGCCCTTCAAGACTCTTGGCTGTCAGAAATTAGAAACTAATGAATTTACAAAAACACATGAACACTACTTTAAGACCACACTTGTAAAAAGTACATTCATACTTCACACATACAAACACTAAAAAAGATCACTTTGCGTGCAGGCATGAAGTTATGTTTACATACGAATTTTGCAGGATCAGAGCCTTACTTTTTATACGCCTGAGTATCTGCATTCAAAACGACATCTTATGAGTAAAATTGAAGGATCTTCTAGAATTATAGCATCGTATTAACTTACCATGGATGATCAGCTTGACCTCCTTAACTTGTTTGCCAGCAGCATTGGTGGCACTGCACTGATAACGACCTTTGTCAGTCCTTCGCACATTCTTTATATGCAGAACTTGATCTTTGTCCTGAAGCTCAACATTGGGATCACCCGAAAACAAGGGCCTGGAATAAAGATTATTTTGCTTCACAGAACTCTGACCACATGCTTTCAACATTAATTTAAATGGACAGTAGTCAGAAGGGGTCCTTTAACAGCAGTAATTGTACAATTAATATGTACCATTTAGCACTAGAGTAAAAGCATTAATCTGAAGACTATAAAGTGATAAACTATTATCATTAACTTTATTCCTAATTTTTAGAGGAAACCAAAACATAGAAGTACTTGACTCAGGTCACACAAGATGCCAGCATCAGAGTCAGAGGCCCATTACTGACCTCAGTTTCTTTTTCTAATTAATTAAGTCACAACAGTCATTTGCTGATAACAAAATGTTGACTACTAGGTGAAAATGTCAACATATCAAACCAAAGCTTAAGGAATTGTCACATCAGAATATCTGGGAGTTCAAGCCAATGTCTATGCTGAACTACACTGTTAAATATCAATGTTGTTTGAAAAAAAAGAAGCCCATTTTGGCTTTCAGCTAATCTTTCAGCCATCATGTCATGTTTGACATGGGTACAGTCTACCAATGAAAAAAATTATGTCAGCCAAATAACTATTTTAACTGATTCTATATTTAAAATCATCCAGATAGAACAAACACAAATAAATGGTTATGATTATTAAGCTTCAAGCATTTTCTGGCTTCAAATACCATAAATCAGCTTAGCAAGTGCTGATGTCAGTTATAGGACAGCTCATGAAGAAAAGCAGGATGCTAACTTTTGATTAAAGAATTTGCCACTTCACACCCCCACTAATTATAGCTGATGATATTAATTTAACACTAAGTAGTTGAAAGCAGAGCTTATTCTTACACTGCACCTTCTTCCTCTATGTTCTGAGGGAGTAATAACCTAGGCACAAACCACAAGAGTGGTAATATACTTACTTGCCATCTTTGAACCAGTGAACGTCAGGAAAAGGGAAACCTTTGGCTCGGCATTCCAGACTGATATGCTGGTTGAGAATGACTGCAATTTCACCACGGGTATCAGCAGCTATTATACTTGGTGGAACTTTAAAAAGACAAATATTACAGGAAGAACCTTTATTTAGACAGGGAAGGTATGCTATGAAACTGGAAGAAATGCAGTACTGAATAATACTATTTCCTTGAAGCAGCTTCAGTTTTCACTGCAAAGTGACTTCTCTTAGATCACATCAAATTTTCTACCATGACAAGCACTTCCACACTTGTGCTGATGAGCTGTAAGACAACTCCTATACACTCAAAATCAAAACAAAGCATCAAAGACCAAACTCCAGAAATGAAAATCATATCTGTGTCACTACAAGAATGGTAAATCTTAGGTATTCAAAAGCCATCATGATGAGCCCTTTGACAGCCAATACTTTATGGACAGTGAGAAGAAGAATCTATTTATAATGAATTTAAATTTACTGGTTTCTTAAATATCAATTGTTTTTCACAGCACCCACTTGAAAAAAAAACAAAAAAACCCCCAAACCCCACCAAACAAAACTAGTCAAACAAACTCAAACCAAACCCTGAACAAAACAGAAACCTCACTCTCCCCTAAAAGAAGCCCCATGGAACTAACCTAGTATATCTAGGTTAAACAGCTTCTCAGAACTTCCTGCTATATTTGTGGCTTTGCATGAATATTGCCCAGCATCATCAGTAGTAGCTTTAA
This sequence comes from Psilopsiagon aurifrons, assembly GCA_025447955.1. Taxonomy (NCBI): domain Eukaryota; kingdom Metazoa; phylum Chordata; class Aves; order Psittaciformes; family Psittacidae; genus Psilopsiagon; species Psilopsiagon aurifrons. The sequence goes on from JAOEHY010046735.1 coordinate 29,770, forward strand.
GGAGCTTCAGTATCTTCCCACTGTGCAAAATCTGTAGAGTACTGCTTTCCACTACCTGAAAAGAACCCAAAACATTTGACTTACGTGATCCAAGTTACATCAGCCAAATATCACAGCTGGATTTTTGTAAGAAAATGGTAGGTTTAGTCTAAGGATAATCTGTCCCCCTTTCAGTTATGGCACTAATCTCAACAATTTCTTTAATCTATTCACAATACAACTTGCAGCTCAACATACAATAAGGAGTAGGAAAACCAAAGAAATTCTTCATCCAACAGTAAATGGTCAGCCATGAAGGTGCATAAATTGGTCTCTTCTCATTTAAACTATCACTTATCAGCTTCAAGTAGAAGTGTAGGTCTCAAGAATAATCCTGAGGAATTCAAATAACTGCCAAGAGTTCTTATTTCTCCATTTATAGAATGAAGAAAATACTATTATTAGTCCCCTTTATAAGGACTCTGGCACTTAAAATACTGGGAGATTGCTAAGTCTAATTCCTAGGGGAATCATAAGAATAAGGAGTTTACTTTTGACTTATGGAACAGCAGAATGAATGGATTAGCCATCTTTAGCTGGTTTTCTGTGTGGATGATCTTAGTGCACTTTAAATATACATAGAGGCATGTATGCGCATTTATTTTAAATGAGTTCTCATACTAAGCACTCAAAAGTCAACACATAACTGGCTGATGATGGCTATGTTACTTTGCTTAGGTTAATCATACAGACCTGGATATCTTCTTTATACCAGGAGATGATGGGGAAGGGGTTACCAGATACTTCACAGAAGAGACTTACAGGGTGATTTACAACTACAGATGTATTTGTCACTTTTTCTTGATCTCTAATTTCAGGAGGAACTACAAGAAAGCACAGAGTCATGTATTAAGCCTTCAATTCCAGTGATTTCCCACTTGCTCCTTCCTCCCCAGTCGTGAACCACTGCAATCTGAATATCTTAGGCACTTGTCATTCCCTCCCCAGCTTTTTCATTTGCCTCTTGGCTCTGGATGTATCTCCTTGTGTCCTTTCTTCACTTTCTCAAAAAACAGAGTCTCCTCCTAACCAATAACAGAATTTCAGGGAAATGAATTCAAATGCAATCACCATCAACATGTTAAGAGAATTATCTTAAGATTTAAATTTAATTTTATATAAGCTTAATCTTAAAATATCATGTTATTTGCTTAGCATATAAAGGAAGCAGATTCCAGAGAGACATCATTCCTCTTCACTGCTTCAGTCATGCCCAAGAAGATCTGCCTACCATTTGTTCCATTATGAATTTGTACCATATGTTCCATTAAGAGAATGGTTTTATGTAGTGGATTAGTAAGCTCAAACCCCACTGATGAGGTCTATTGGCACAAAATGGAATTCCTCCTTTTCTCTGAATAAGATAAGGATATAATCCTGCTCAGGCATCAGAGTTTGCTATCATGGGAAGTGAATAAGGCTGGAAAAAAAGTACTTTGTAAGAAAAAAAAATCAAAACATATCCCAAGCCCACTTGTTGAGTTTTTGTTTTCCAATTGGGATTTGGGATTATCAGGAGCAAGAATTCTCCTATGTTCATTCTGACAGAAAACTTTTCTCATATTTATATGAAATGCAGATCTATCCCTCAATCTTTAATTTCTACAGCACAAAAGTCTTCATTTGTTATATGTATTAAAGTTTTCAAGTACAACTTGAGCCCTCCACCAGTAAGATGCGCCTAGCTCTTTGAGCAAAACAGATGCTTAGTGCACAGACACAGAGAACAGGAACCATATAAAAAGTATAGAGTATCAGAGTAATAGAATTGCAAGCACTCAGGCTAGATTTCATAATTTAACTGTACATGGACAGGTTTGTGGCATGCCATTTCCAGCAATAAAAGAAAAAATCTTCTTAGAAATCTGTTCTTTGACGGCTGTATTTATTACTTACCATTAACCTTCAGGTTGTATCTTCTTTCGGTACTTCCGGCTTCATTAGTTGCCACACAGATATACTCTCCATTATCAGAAGGTGTAATAGAAGCTATGATCAGCAGTGTCCCATCCTCCAGAATTGAAATCCCTGGTTCACTACCTGTCAGCTCTCTTCCATTATGTAGCCATTTGATGACAGGCTTTGGAGTACCTAACAAGAAAAAGGTGAAACTTCAAGAAATGCTTTGCTCAACTCAGAATAAGAACGATTCAAACAATAATCACAGCTTGATGGAAGTCATATTGTCAAGGAGGGTGCACAGGGAGGCCATGAGCTTTCAAATTTAGAGAAGTCCTCACTGTTATAGTGCTACTTGAATATTGAAATTCTTACTTCTGAATATTATAGCATCCTTGTTGGCTAACAATGACTTTTCACAGAACTTCTGCACACAGTGATTATTTACATCACTGTTAGTTCGATTTTTTCCACATAAAATACATAAGCAAAATACTGTGCAGATTGTACAACTTTACTATGTCAAGGAAACTTGGTATTTAAAATGGTCACAAAAATATACCTTTGTCACTAAAAGTCGTAACAATGATACACACCTCTTGCTGGACATGGGAAGACAGTGCGTTGATTTGCTACTCTTACTTGAAAAGGACTATTGTACACAGGGTCCAGATCCTCAATAGTAGGAGACTCTGAAAGAAAATTAGGACCCAAAAAAACTTTTTAACCTTTTCTTTCAAATATAAAAGTAGAGTTTGGCAATGCATAATGCTTCCAAGTCTCTGTCATTCACGCAAGCTCAGATTCCAATAACCCTCTTTATATTGGTCAAAATGTGAACTATACAAGCAGTCTTAATTTCAGTTGAAATATTTAGGAAGTAAGCAGTACAAAAAGGCTGAAATTGGTTGTCTCTAAAACCTGCTGTATTTGTTTTGAAGGCAGAGACAGTGTTTCTGCAAAATCTGAAAAATACTACTTGCACATTTTTTCCTCATAACCACATATTAATACGACTTCTACTTTCTTTATTCATCTCAATTTAAACTTGTGTGTGGACTGAGACTATACAAAGAATATTATTTATCATTAGGTAAAGTTATTGGAAGTTCTTGGTTCAGCATCTCTAAATCAAAGGGACCAGAATGTTGCCTTTAAATCATTACAAAGAAGGAATACTTTCTTCTTAGCTTAAGTCAGTCATGCTACATTGATGTATGCCAGCCCATCAAGAGAGGAATTATACTAAATACTTACATTGGCATGTTGACCACTGTTGCCCCCATCACCCTTTCAATAGCATATTAACTGATTGAGTGAAGAGCTCAATTCCAGCTCATACAAAAATTCCAATTCTATTTAAAGCTGTGATACCAGGCTCTGAGGTTCAAAGACAGTCTCTGAAAATCTGAGACATCTGAACATACAGAGGTAATATTTGAAAAGGAGGTTTCCTATACTGGAATCTGATTTTAATTGCTTACTGCAAAACAAAGTCATAAGAAGCTTGAATAACTTTTTTAAATCAACATATATAGAATTTATTTTTCTTATTTCTACAAACTTTTCAATGATTATTTATATATTCTAATTTTTCTTAATTAACATCAGAACATAACATCCAAAACAGATTTTCATCATGTAACACTCAGAAGCAAAAAGCATTGTCCTCCAAAACTCAGACAGCAGGAGCCAGGGCAGGAGGCAAGATTACAGCCATAATTATAAATACCTTGGACTTGCACTCTTATCTCTGTTGCGTCACTGCCTGCTACATTACTAGCAACACACTTGTAGATTCCAGCATCAGGAAGCTGAACGTTGTTGATGCCTAGAGCTCCATCCAGGCTGTAGATAAAATGCCCACCGTCTACTGGCACAGCACTTCTGCCTTTGAACCAAGTGATTGTTGGTAGAGGGATCCCCTGGGCATTACAGGGTATGTCAAGTCTGTGGCCAGACTGGGCTTTCAAAACTCGAGGTCCACGCTCTATCTTTGGAGGAACTAAAAAAGAAAAGTTTAGTCCACAGTAATGTGAAGAAAATTATGTACAAGATCATTCTTAAGGCTGAAAGAGTTGGAGTTGTTTAGCCTGAAGAAACAAAGGCTCTGAGGAGAACTAATTGTGGCCCACCAATACTCAAAGGGGGCTTATAATAAGATGGGACTGACATTTTAGCAAGGCCTGTAGCAATAGGACCAGAAGTAGTGGCTTTAAACTAAAAAATGGAAGATTCAGACTAGATATAAGGAAGACTTTTTTTTTTATGATGAGGGTGGTAAACCACTGGAGCAGGTTGCGCAGAGAGCTGGTAGATGCAATGCCCTTGGAAACATTCAAGGTCCAGTTGGATGGGGCTTTGAGCAACCTGATCTAGTTAAAGATGTCCCTGCTCATTGCAGGGGAGCTGGACTGGATGATTGTCCTGGGTTCAGCAGTAGCAGTCGTTTTTCTCCTTCTTGGTAGCCGGTGTGGAGCTGTGTTGTTTTTTTTTTCCTTTGGACTTTCGGCTTGTGAGCAGTG
>JAOEHY010046742.1:0-26734 GCA_025447955.1 Psilopsiagon aurifrons
TACCTCTTTGGTCAGTTTGGGTCAGGTGTCCTGTCTCTGCTTCCTCCCGGCTCCCCCTCCTCCCTGGCAGAGCATGATGCTCCGAAAGTCCTTGGCCAGACCAAACATCACTAAGCCATAACTGAAAACATTGGTGTTATCTGCAGTGTTTCCAGGCTGAAAGTCAACAACACAGTGCTGCACCAGCTACCAAGAAGGGGAAAAATGACTGCTACTGCTGAACCCAGGGCAATACAAAATCTCTTCCAGAAAAGATTTTGAAAAAAACTTCTGAATGAGGATTTATAGGAGGGGAGTTGGCTAAAATATGTATGAATAACTTATCTGATCTCAAATTTTAGGCTGCTGAAGTAAGTTGTTCCTTTAACTTGGTGGAATGACTCAGCTGTCACATGCATCCTTGCCAAACTGATATCCTTTAAGTATTTTCTCTATTTTAAATTCCAAGTTTTTCAATCAGATTAATTCTTTGGAGCTTTGATAGAACAATTATTTTTTTTGCGTATTTGAGTAACCAAATTCTAAATTTCAAGAGCATCTTCAACTATTATGATTGAGCTGCATTGCTTGAGGAAGATGTGAAAAGTTTTCTGCACTTCTCACCTATACCATATCCACCTGCAAACAACTGTAGCATATGTCACTAAGTCTGGTCCTTCTATTTTCTACTGACTTCTAACTGTTACCATTCCAGTAACATCAGGATTTGCATCTAAGCACATTCATTTAGCTGATCCCTGCAAAGTGTGATTTTTCATGCAAAATGTGATTCTAAAGGTTTGCATACCAAGTAGATGAATTTGATGCAAGTCTGAATAGCTTCTGTGTTAAGGATTGCACAAGTTGACATGTTTCCTTGCCTTCACTTTCTCATTGAAAGTTAAATGCTGGCTTTTGTTGTGTTTTCTTTGGAGCTTGGGATATCTATTTAAACACCTGCCTTGGTATTTAGAATGAAATCCACAATATGCTTCTGCCAGACACTGGAACATTAGAAATGCAGCACTGAACAGAACACATCCTGTTATATTGTAAAAAGGAATTTAAAATGTCAGTTTACTCAGTCAGGTGAAAGTAATCCTATTCTAGGAAGTAATTAGAAGGGTTTACAGCTATCAGTTGTCTCAGATCAGGGTGATTCGAGAAAGCATCCTATTTCTTTAAATAAGTATAGGGCATTATTGTCTGTACTGCCAAGGTTTAAGAATTTACTGTCACTTGAAAAAAGAGTTTTAAAAAGCTGCTCTCCTATGATAAATTATTTTTATATATTAGAGATATAAAATCTTTGCTTGCACAAAAATTACTTGGCCCTAGATAATCGTAGATTGTATTTGTTTCTATTTTAACCTACTTTTTCCTTGTCTTTCTCATTTCTTCTGCTTGAGCTCTCTTCAAATTCAAATATATCTAAGGGACAGAACTGAAAACCTGCTCTTTGTAAAGCACCATCTCTTTGTAAAGCGCCATCTCGTAACTAAATATGTTTTATAGTCATATTTTCTGCTCATTTTAGCTGTTATTTTTGCAGAGGTGTAGTGCTTAATTTAGGATTATGATCGATTGGATGGCAATAAATGACACTATTTTTTCTGAGTAAAAAGAGATAGATAGAGGCTGGAAGCGTAGAAAAAGTCAAGAAACAGTTGACCCAAGAATAGTTTCTTTTGTTAAGACAGTGTTGAAGCTTTACCCGCAGAAAAAGTCTGACTTTTATATAACTATTATAAAAAGTTTTATGTGTTTTTGTTTTAGTTCAGAGGAATCAAGTTACAACAGAAATTCAGTGAAAACAAAGAGGTTTGTTGAGTCAATTTAAGTTACTAGTGCAAGCTAAAGCCTTGAAGGAGGTAAGAGTTTACTCTGACATATTTACTCATGTGAAAATTACAAGTTAGCTTGTCTTGTTCTCAGATTAGTTGAACGATATAGGGAAGTTACATAGTGCTTGTTGACAAGCAGGGATTCCATAAGATCCAATCATTCTTCACATCAGATTTCATTCTCATTTGAAAATAATGTATTGAAATAAGGTTTTTTGCTTAAAAAAAAAAATGCACTTGTGAGTTATATAAAGAATGATGCAGCTTGCTGAGGAAAAATAGGTTTGCCATTTTGAGATTCCTGTGTTTCCGTAATTATGCTTAGTTCAGCCTGCAGATCCTGGCTTTGTGAGTTTTTTCAATTTTTGAGCTAGAAGAAGTGATTCTAGCAAATTGACTACCTGGTATTTTTCTTCTAGGTTTTTGGCTTTCAATCAGAATGAAGCATTATGTCCTTAGATAGTTAAAGAATAGGCAAGAAACTTCAGTTTAAAAAGCCTGTCTTTACAATTTCCAACACTTCACATGTTAGTTGTGTTTTGAACACAGGCATTTTCAGCATTCACAAATTTCATTTATTTATAAATAAACTTTCATTAATCCAATCAGGAGACCAGAAGGCCTTCTTATTAAGCAAAAGCTGTGAGGAAAAACTCACTGCGAGGTAATGTTTTACATAATTCTTCATCACGGTGGCTTGAGGAAAAGGAACAAACCAGGAATACACCTGATACTCTTTTTTCTTTTTAACTAAATTTTTAAGTTGGTCACATAGAACCTGAAACAAGAAAAAAAATATAACATTTTCAGTAATCAATAAAACCAGACACCCTGCATATTCTTGAAATTGCTTTTCACTTATTTAAAAACAACAGCAATAATTAAAATAAAATTAAAAACAAAACCACGCACAAAAAAAAAAAAAAAAAAAAAAGGCTTAGGTGTGTTATTTCAGTGGAATTAAAATATTTTTTATTTGATTCTCAGACTACTATTTCACCAGTAATTGCTCTTGGTGTTTTAAGAAGGTGGCTCATTTTCCAGCTAAGAATAAATAGGATGAGGCTGACAGATTACTTTGTCAATAATGTTCTAGGACTCTACAATAACCTTCTGATATTGCTTATTGCTATTTTAACTGCATCTGTGTTTCCTTAGCTCCAGAGTTTGAAGTTAACAACAACAGACTGTAGGTAAGAAAGTTTTCTGGAAGGCCTTGTTTTGGTAGATCTTACTTACAGGTCTTATTTCAACCTTGCTTAAATGCTTCACACCTGTGTATTTTTAAATCCTTATATCATGACTACTCAAAAAGTGAACATCTTAGGATGGTGGAGCTGGGCGAATGTGCTTTTTGTAGGTTGAATTATAGGGAGACATTTTTCCACATTGTGTTTTTTTCATTTTGTGACAGTAAAACCTCAGGAAAAAAAAAATACTCAACTGTAAACTTGAAAGTATTAACCAGTTGAAGGAAATTCTCAGCTTCCTTACTTAAATTAATTCTCCAGTGATGGATGCTTTCGTATTGATTGAGGTCTTACTGGAAAAAACATTTTCTGCATAAATGTCAATGTGGAAATGTGGTGCTCTATTGTTTGCCCTGGTGTTAATTCATTTTTAATTCATTATTGTAAAATAATGCTAAAAGGTGCTGCGAGTTCCTTCTTATTCTGTGATGACTATTTATCAAACCAATAAAAAAATGTTGACATTTAACTCTCCCCTCGATTTCTGTAAAGAACGTCACTTCCCTGTGTACTAAAGTGACCTATATCTCACGTTAATAATGGTTGATGTTGCACAGTAATTCCTAGAGAGTATTTCTCTTTCAGGTGACTGATTTTTACTTCATCCTCTGCTGGCAGTGGAGGCATTTTCAGAAGATTCTCTTCAACTTGGAAAGTACAAGATCAGTTTTATAAGAATAAATTAAAGAAATATATTAATACATCTTGGAATGTTAGAACAAGGAGAGAGCTGGAATGATATACACATATAATTGATCAGCTGATAAACTTATGGCTTATTTACTTAGCCAGATCTAGACTTCAGGGTTTTTTTTGACAAAATTATGATTGTGGAAACTGAAGTTTGTACGTAAAAGGGACAGTATAAATGAATTTCCCATTTTGAAGAAAACAAAAGCATTTTTACAAATTTTTCAAAAGGATCTTGTTGCAATGACTTCAAAATATTTTTTAGGACTGAACATTATTTTTCTTCTTGAGTGTGATTTGGAGTTTAGGCAGAACAATCATTAAATTATTGATTTGAAACTGAACATTTTGGGAATTGAAACAGAGCATTTCCTTGCAGTAGTTGAAGAAAAATTTAAATGGAGAGATTAATTAATAAAAGTGTTGAATTTTTAAATTATTATCCAAACTGAATTTGGGATTTTTGTTTGCTTTTTTTTAAAAAATATTTGATACACCATTCATTTATCATGAAGTGGAAAAATATTTCCTGACTTAATTTAAATGCTGAAAAATATAAAATGTGTATTCCTGAAAGGTAAGTTTTATTTGATAAATATTGGATATTTTTCTTGATCATTATTTCCTAAGAGAAACACATAGGTCTAGTAGCCCAGCTGTGATTTCTTCACACATACCAATTAGCCTTTGAATTTCAACTTTCTAAAGCTGTATTTAAAGCAACTATTCTTTGACATTTATGACTGGCTTATGTATTGAGATCAATACAGCTGACCAGGGAATGTATTTACCTAAATGGCAAATTTTCTGCCCACAAGTTCTGACATTGCCAAGTGTTAATTTTCTGATTAAGACTAGTTTATTGAAAAGGCTGCTCTCATTTATATCCAAATACAAACAGAAGCAGATTGTTTCAGGAAAAAATAATAGCAGAGAATACAGGACTTTTTTCATTTTCTTGACCCAAGAAGGAAGGTAGGGAGGACATAACATCCTTAGGTCTTCACAAGCAAAGAAATACTGCAACAATTGAAACCAAATTCCTAGCAGGCAATAGACTCTTCACTGGGGGAAGAGAAATATAAAGGAGAGAGTGAAATGTTCCTCTACAAGGGCATTTCTTTGCTGAAGACTCTTCCAAAATGTTTTCCTTCTTCCTTTTCTCATCTAGTGGAAAACAAGAAGATAAAAAAAAACCCTGACAAAGCAAAGGAAAGAAAAACAAACCATCTAGCAGCTTACAGGTTTGGTTTTCTTTATAAAATATATGAAAATAAGTCCAAACCTTAATATATCCTTCAAAGAAAAATTATGGATTTTTACTTCCCTGTTATGAAGAGTAGAGGACAAAGAACTCTCAGAGTCTTCATCTTATGTACCTTTGATCCAATTCCGCTCTAATCAGTAGCGGACTTTCTCTTGACTTCAGTGAAAGCTGAAGTAAGCCTTGGCTAGGCATCTGACTCACTGCACCTGGAGTTTGCCCTCCAGCATTTTCACTTCTCTTCAGCAGCAATGCCACTCTAATAAAATGATCTTAAAAGTAAGGGTTTGGTCTGCTATGCAGACAAAGTCACCAAAGGAATGTTTTGGTACTGTAGGAAGTGTTATAATGGGCAACATTGCCCATCATACAATTCGAAAGATCACGAGGCAGAAAATTTCAAAAGACTTCAAAACTGAATAGGGGGCTTTGTGTCACATATTTGAGAAGAATGAATTGGAAGGTGTTTTGGGAAAGGCTTTCACTTGAAAAATGCTAGTTCATCTATTGAGTTGCCCTCTTACCCACTTCATGGTTTGTTTTTTTTTTTTTTTTCCTTTACTCTTGCTACAATGCTCACACAGCTTAATTCATCCAGACATCTTCTACTAATCTGTTCTTCCCTGCAATTAATTAATTTTCTTCTTCAACCTCATCCTCTTACTTTCCCTGAATCTCTCTCCTGAGAATTTTGGTTTGCTCTCTAAATCTTCTTAAATGACAGTTCTTTTCTGTTTTGCTTTTTTTATTTCTTCATGATAAAAGCATGCCTTCTTCCCTTTCCAATAGTCTTCCAGTCACCATTTTGCTTTTCTAACAACCATCTCATCTGTATTTTTTCTTCCACCATTAAAGTCAGAGGATGCATAGCACTTTGCAGAGCTAGACTTCTCACATTCCACTTTATCCAGGAGGTTTCCCTGAACTGTTCTTATCTACCAAGAGTATTCTTATTTTTCATTGACATCATCATCCTGAATGACACTCAGTCCCATGTGGCTATCATCATTAATTGATTCTTTAATTTACTAGAGATTAAATCTTTCAGTTTTGTATAATGCATATGAGACAACTTCTTTGAAGGTTGCCTGTAAAGCTAAACTTCTGCCTCAGTTACTACAGTATCATCCTACCTATTCCTGACAAATAAATATATAACAAATATGGTTTTGGTAAACTTTGGCAAAGTTTATTTGCATTCTCTGTTATCAGAGCCATGCATGACTCTTTTTCTTTTTTTTTTTTTCTTTGTCATCTTCCTCTGTCTTATCTTTCTATATCTTGCCTAAAGGCATTGCTTTTAAGACCATCAATCACAATTGCTCAACACTCTGCTTATCACTCTCCCAATCATTCTTTACTGTCTACCAAAAAAGTTACCTGGAACCCTTGGTGAGATCAACCATTACCCCACATGGCTATTTTCCTAAACATTGAAATGAACAGCTTCAAAATTCTTTATAATGCTTATTCTCTAACATAAAAGAAGTCCAGGAATTGCATTGTTACTTTTGAAACCACTCTTCTTTCATTTGTCAAAAATTTCTACAGGAAATTTTATGGTGTTGAGGCTGTTAATATTAAAAAATCACTGCCTGCTAGGGCAACACATTTCCATAATTTTTGTCTTACCTCATACTTCTTGTTTTATAACCCATGCAAGTTGTATGTTACACAAGTTTTTAATTATTTATATCAATGCAGCACTGACTCCTTTGATACTGACTCAGGACTGTGACATTTAAGTAACACAAAGAATTTAATGTCAGCAGAAATTTAAAGATTTTTTCTTTTTTACTGCAGAAATCCTCCCAGCATTATACTCACCAAGAGCCTTGTTGGACCTTTCTGGCAGCCAAGCTGTTAGGAAGTCAAAACCCCAGGGATTTTAGTTCTTAGAATAAGAAAAAAATAGCAGCCCTAACAGCTGAGACCCAAAGTTTGTCTAGTTCAATCTTTTCTCCAAGCGAGGAGAGGGTTACCAAGATTCCTTCATGCATGAAGAAGGTGAAAGGTCCCAAAACTTTAGACTTTATCTGATTCATGTTTGTGATGAAATCTTTACATCCATCCATTATCTTGACACAAACCCAAGAATCTTCTATTACCTTTATGCACAGCATTAGCATCAGGCTTTATTTATGTATTTCTTCTTCTAGACTGTTTTTAGGAAGATCAGTATAATGTTTTTCTGTAAAGCATGGAAGTTATGATTTTCTCTGGTGGAGTACTATTTGTTTTTTCTTAACAACCTGCGAACCATACTCTGGACTCCACTGTACTGCAACCTCTGGACCACCCTCACAAACTGCATCACTCTCTTGCAGTATGCATTTCTTTTCATCAAAGGGAACCTTCCTGACACTTCAGCTTGCTCCTGCTTCACAGTTTTATCTTTTGAATTCTAGATATTAATAAGTATCATTTTCAGGCACTTCCCTGTCTATCTTTAGGAGGGGCAGTCCTCTCTGAAGGAGATAATAACACCTGCTAGCAAGTGAGGTGAAGCCTTCTGATAAAGTCCTTTCAGTCCAGGAGATCTCTTTCCTTTACACTGTTTTTGTTATTATGGAAAGCATCCTCTCTCAGAAGAAAAGAATTCCCCATCATCCGAAAAGTCTGGTGCTGATACACATGGTATTTTAAACTGTAATACTTCTCACTTGGGGAAACATTACTCCTCTGTCAGATGGTATCAGCAAGACCTCTGAACAGAGGAAAACAAATTGTTAGAGGAATTTCAGCCAGTTTCCCAGAAGCTAGCTTTGTTTCTATGATGGGATTGCTCACGACTGGAATGCCGTCATGGACAGCTATGTACTTTTTAGTAAGAACAGGTTAGAGGCTAGGTGGTGGAGTTGCTCTTTAAGTGAAAGAGCAACTGGAAGGTATCGAGCTCTACGCAGGGACAGATGAACCAGCTGAAAGTCATTCATGCCTGAGAATTAAGGGACAGGCTAATATGAGGGACACAGTTGTGGGTGTTTATTACAGGCCACCTGATCAGGAGGAGGAAATTGATGAGGTCTTCTATGGGCAGCTAGAAATAGCCTCATGTTCAGAGGCCCTTATTCTCCTGGGACACTTTAACAACTCAGATATTTGTTGGAGGGGTAACACAGCCCAGAACACACAGTCCAGGAAATTTCTGCAATTGTTGAAAACAAATTTGTGTTACAAGGGTTGAAGAAGCCAACGAGGAATCCAGAGGAGGGCTGCTTTCCTGGTTTCAGCTGGGAAAGAGTTAGCTTTCTTCCCAGTAGCTGGTACAGTGCTGTGTTTTGGCTCTGGAGATATTCAGACCCCACCTGGACACTTTCCTATGTAACCTGCTCTAGGTGACACTTGTTGCTGATTCCAGAGGTATGTTTATTACCTCTTATTATAAATAAATTATACCTTTCTATTCCTCTTTGAACCATTAAAACACAGTCCTACAAAGTAATGAATATCTTCTCTTCACTTTGCAATGAACAGTGTGTAAAATGATGGCTTTTTGACTTTATAATTTGACATATAAGCTTGGTGAGCTATAACAGTTGCCAAACATCTCCCAGATGCCTGGTCCTAGCTGAATGATTTCCCCTGTCATTTTTTTTTACTTCAGTGCAGTACTGTAATTCAGCAGCATTTTGAAAATTCAAGTTTGGGAAATTAAAATGGAAATGAATGTCAAAAATCAGTATGAATTTACTTGGACACCATTTGTTAATTTTCATATGTAGTTTAACAAAACTCTTGGGTCCATCCTTCATCTTAAGTGACCAGGATATGCAGAGGGCAGTAGTGAGTCTTGGGCAGCTGAACTGAATTTTGGATCTTGGTCATTATTTTATAACTGTTGCACAGAGCTATCAAATAAATCCCCATGAATTCACATTGATATAAATATGAGACTGTTCTTTAAAAATATTTCTGTGTGTTTTCAATGCTGTTACTAACTTGATAAATGAAATCTAATTTGTTTCCAGTACAGACTTCTTAAGAGAAAGAAAAAATCCTGGTTTGCTTTTGTTAAAAATATCTAAACCTTCACTGAATAACAGCTGTTACAAAACTCCTTTGATTTTACATTTTTCCTTTCACAGTGTGCGACTCAGTACTCTATTTCACAGGGCAATGCTCTGTTGAAAGCTGCCATTCAAAGAAGCAGTATGATAGTTGTCAGTGATACCCAAAGAAGATTGAATAACATATACATATCTTACTTTTAATGTCCTTAATACATTGACTTTCTTGGCTGTAGGAGCTAGTAAAAAGAGAATCAGCATAAGGTGAAGCCTATCGACTGCTGGGTGTCCAAACTGCATGAAATCTCATGCTCCATTAATGATGCTGCTCATACCAGCTGGTCAATGGATCAGGAAAATGAATCAGAAGTACAACAGGGATTTTTTTTTCTGGTTGTTACAGTTATAAACAATTACGAACTGCTGGTTCCTGTTTTTTCAATATGCAATGATTTCATTGCTTTGCTTCAGCCATAAAAGAAATATAATGCAATGTTTAAAGCTGAGGGTGTGGGAAAGGCACTATCAATCTATTTAATCAGCAGTTTTCTTACTTTGGTAAAATATCCTGCCTGAGCTTCATTTTCTAATGCAGACATGACATTTTATATCATAGTGCGACAGCAAAATTCTTCCAGTCATACCTCAGTGCAAAATTTTCGCATCCCCTCAAACTTAAGACAATGACTTACAATGTGTCTCTCTGGTTTTCTAGTTCAAAGGAAAGGACATGGAGGCCTTAAATGATCCAGAGTTTTGAAGGAGAGTGCTTATCACCTGCTGAAAATCTGATTTTTCAAGTATATCGAAGTCATCACCTTGAGGGTCTGGTCACTCACTGGTTACTTTTGAAAACTTTGTATTTAAGAATCTATTGACAGAATCCATCATGCAATGAACATATCTGCCATCAGTCTTTATTCAGGACTCAGTTCCTCTGTACTGAGGACTCAGTTCCTGGGCTGCACATTCTATGGCATAACTACAGACAAGAGGAAGGTTTTCTTGATAGCCCTCTTGTGCAAAAAATCCCCCAGCACTGGTGGAAGATGAAGGAAATTTAATTTTCTCCTTTTTACCCTCTGTGCCTGTATGAAAGTATGTTTGACTATATGTCAGAACTTAATTATTAAACAACATTTCCCCATCACCATTCCATTTGTCATTGAAAGGCACAAGCTGCCAAACCACAGCAAACATGTACCTGTTATGCTTGTCTTAAGTATGAACAAAACCTCTGGAAACTGGGAGGGCAAATCTTTAGTAACAGGCAATTTATTAATACAAACACTGAAGAATATAGGACTTTGTTACATATCTTAAACTTTTCTCTTTCCTTCAGCCCTTGCCTGATGTTCTGAAACAGAACTATGCTCTTGTCAGTTGTGTGTACAGATTTGAGTAAGTTGTCTTCCAATATTGACTGTCTCTCAGTGGCTCAACATTTCTGACAAGTTTGGTTTCTCCAGACAAGAAGCATCTGGGGAAACTGAAGCTTTTCTCTGGGGCATCGTCTTCTTCTTTTCTGTAACTAGTCAGGGCAGCTATACACATAACCCTCCTCATTCTCTTGTCCCAGCTGCTCAACTGCAGGAATGACACTATGTTTACTTTATGGTACAGGGCTTTCAGAAAGCAGGAAATCATACCAGTTTAAGGCTTTCATAGTAACAGCGTGTGTTCAGTCAAACAGTGTGAAGGACAGCCTGGGAAAGGGCTGAGCACTGGACACCGTCATGTATATTGGCCTACTAGTAGTTTGTTCAGTGATAGTCTATCGTTTAAAAATTGTTTGCCATGCATATCATAGAATAGGTAGGGTTGGAAAGGACCTGAAGATCATCTAGTTCCAACCCCCCTGCCATGGGCAGGGACTCCTCACACTAAACCATATCACCCAAGGCTACGTCCAACCTGGCCTTGAACACTGCCAGGGATGGAGCATTCGCAACTTCCTTGGGCAACCCATTCCAGTGACTCACTACCCTTACACTAAAGAACTGCCTCTATATATCCAATCTAAAAGTCCCCACTTTAAGTTTGAACTCGTTACCCCTTGTCCTATCACTACAGTCCCTAATGAAGAGTCCCTCCCGAGCATCCCTATAAGCCCCCTTCAGATACTAGAATGCTGCTATGAGGGAGGTCTCCATGCAGCCTTCTCTTCTCCAGGATGAATAGCTCCAACTTTCTCATCCTATCCTCATATGGGAGGTGCTCCAGTCCCCTGATCATCCTCATGGCCCTCCTCTGGACTTGTTCCAACGATTCCATGTTCTGTTTGTGCTCAGGACACCAGAACTGTGCATAATACTCCAAGTGAGTTCTCACAAGAGCAGAGTACAGGGGCAGGTTCAACTCTTTTGACCTGCTGGTCATGCTTCTTTTGATACAGCCCAAGATACAGTTGGCTTTCTGGGCTGCAAGTGCACACTGCCAGCTCATGTTCATTTTTTCACTGATCAGCACCCCCAAGTCCTTCTCCGCAGGGCTGCTCTCAGTCTCTTCTCTGCTGAACCTGTACGTGTGGCTCAGATTGCTCTGACCCAAGAGAGTGGAAAAGAAAATCAGTTATAACATTCAAAAGGGTTAAATCACTAAAAAAGGGATTTTACCATGTCTGAGCAGAGGTTATTTTTACTTTCTGGGAAAAGGAGAGAAGAATAAATTTAATTGTGTTTTAACTTACACCAATTGATTCTGTCTTTTTTATTTTTTAATCTTTTTTCAGAGCTTCTTTTGGTGTTCACAATTCAGTCTTACTTAATCCTCTAGGCTCTGGTGAATTGAATTTTAGGAGTAGGATTTACAGTTTCAGATAGTACAAGATTTTCTTGTCTGAAATCAGCAAAGGAAATACGCCTGCCAGAAAAGAAAGAACAGCTTTTACCCACATTTGTTTTGCTTAACTCCAGCAATGTGTATCTAAAGATGATAAACACCAATCTATGCTATTGTTCTTTTCTTCTCTCTTCTGCATTCTTAACCCTAAAATAAACGTATATCTTGTCTACTGGGGTTATATTTTTATCTGTCTACTTTGTATTTGGATTAAAGTAGGTGCAACTTTTTTTCTTTTTGGTTTGGTTTGGAGAGATGTGCAGACTGCTGTTTGTTTTGATTCATCTTTTTCCTTTGTTCACTGTCAAAGCCTGAATGTTATCATTTACCTTCCATATTAAATTAAGAGTTTTTCAGGCTAGCAATCAAATACTTAAATGAGCATACAGTATACCTGTCTGTCTTATATGAAATATAAAAGGCTATGTAACTGTAGGCCAAGCATATCTTTCACACTTTTAATTCTTATCAGCAACTACAGATCTTTATAAGGCTGAGCTCTGCACTTGGTATCACATAACTGAAAATGAAAGCGACAGTTTAATGTACTTTTCTCTTTTTACTGTGAATGAAGAAAATAACTGCCAATATATTTCAAAGAAACCCATTGTCAAAGACATTTTTTGTGTGTGTGTCCAGCTGGTAAGGAAAAGAAAATCCACCTTTTAACTTTGAGATTACAGCTTCCCTCTGCTCTTTTGTAACCTGAGGACATCATGAAGAAATAGTTAAGGAAGAATTTTTTGTAATGAAGCAGCTCCAGTAATTTCTTTAGCTAGAGGTAACATTTTCAAAACCATCTAAATTATTTAGAAATGAAACAGATTTTCACTTTCATTAATAGACTTAAAGGTAAGGGAAGCTTGCAAATGTGATATAGACACCTAACCAGCTACAGAATTCTCAAAAGCTCAAGGGATTAAAAATTCTGATGCTCTCAGTGTTCAAACCACTACTGGACTGCTTCCAAAGAACTTACCTTTTTTCTCCTAGCGTTTTTTAGGTATACTTAAAATATTGTTCTACGTCATTCATTATTTCTGAGAATTGTGGTCTTTTTACTTTTTCACACATTTCCTATCAAATGAAGAGGAAAACATGATTTTAGCTTTTCGTGAGTGTTTATTCCTAATTAAAAAGAAGCTTTAATGAAAGAATGTTACTGGTATTTAACAATTTAAACAGCTGCGATGTTATTTTTAGAATACTGAAACATGAGCAAGTCAATAATGACTGTTCTGACACTTTACTGTCAGTGTCACGGTGTTTTGTGTGACCAGTGCTTCATTTGACAACAAAATCTATATTTAACGCATCCAAATGATCTTGGAATGGTGTTTTTGAGAATTTGCACCATATAATAGGGCTTTGAATGTTTCAGACCTTAGCAAATCAACTTATGTGAACAGTTATTCAAATATGGATGTTGAAATCCTGTCAGATGATTCCATGTCAAGGTTGAGAGATATTAAATTGAATGTTTTTTTTCTTCTAGAAAGGTAGTAAGAAATTAGCCAAATAACATTGCCCTAATAATTGTAATTAAACTTTGTTATGTTAGCAGTATTAAATCATTGCTTTCTTACTTTTAGAAACATTATTTTCCTCAGAAATTATTTTTAAACTGAGTTTGGATACTGAATCAATCACGCTGTGATAATAGTCTGGGAAACATGCTGGTTATTTCCAAATATAGCACTCACTGAGTACACTGTTCTAGTAAGATCTCTGCCAGTGTTACTTCTAGTTAGAACTCTAATGTTTTGATAGTATTAGTATTTTATGCTGTAACTCTGGTACGCTACTGCCATTCAGTATGAAGGGCACTCCACATAACTCGTTATTGCCATCTTCATTTAAGAATGACATTAATGAGCAACAAACTTTAAATATTGACTCTTTTGCACATCTCAGGAAATGAGTTTGTATGGTAAGAGCTGCTCTTGGTGGTTTCTCCCAGTAGGTGGTCCTTGCAGTGTTGTTTTAAAGTGAAATGCTGATCCAAAACTTTTTAAAGCTTCTTTTCTCCATTTCTCATCAAAATTTCTTAACATGCAATTTTAATCACTCCACAAAATCAACATGATATGATGATAATCTAGCGAATGAGACGATAAGTATTATGGACATATTCTGAGCTGGTGTAGATTATCCTAGCTCCACTTGCTTCTATAGAGCTAGACAAGCTAAAAACTAACCACAGTTTCTCACTAGCCTCTATTTGGAAAAGTCTAAAAGAACTCATTTAAACACTTTGCTGAATCAGACTAAACTACTGAATCACAACTTCAGTGCAAAGAAGAAAAACTTCAGTAATTCCCATCTTTCAAACAGGACATGTTGAAATAATAGCTACATTCATAAATAACAAGGTGACAACCCTACACAGACCATCTGTGGATAGAGCACTTAATGAAACTTTGTGATCTGTGCTTGGTTATGAACTATGGTTGCATACCCTTAAGAGAACATTACATTTCCAGACATGAATAATGAGTCCATAGTTGAGATTACAGTAGAAACTTTGAGTTTTACCCAACAGCTGGATAAGTAGGATGTACAATGATAAGTACACCATAACATCTTATCTCCTCCAGAGATGCAAGCAGTAAACCAGAAATAATGCTAAGCCAATAAAATCTCATTAGAAAAAAAAATGTTGGCAACACCAAAAATAATGGTAGCTAATAGTAAATGATAATTGTAGCAATGTGATATACAATGCAAGAGTACCCACAGTTTATCTGGGACTGGTTTAGAGAGGTTTGTTTGAAAACACACTTCTGTAAACACCACAGGAAAAAAAAAATCTCACATACATATGGAATATTTTAGTCAAAGTTGGTCCATGCAGTATAACAGGGTTATACAGGATTTGCTACACTGTAGAGGGAAATGAATATGGTGCTCAACAGAGAGCGTGATACAGCCTGATGATTAACTTGTCTGACTGTCCTGTTTACAAGCATCCCCCACTCCTTATATTCTCATCTGCTCCTAAGTAATCTGGAATAATTAACAGTAGTATTTGTTCTTACTTCATTTACACCTGCACTGTTAATAAGTGCTTTTTTTCTTAAATGCTTTATTTTTACTGCCTGTTTTATTACTTTTTTGTCATTCACAATTTAGGCATGACAGACGCTAATAAAAATGTCCTATTATTTATCTCTGCCACTGGCATAATAGCAACTTTAATGAAAAAAAAAGGATAAAAAACTTGGACACTGGTAATTACTCCAATCACATTTGCCACACAATGCAGTATAACTCAGTGCATCTTTATACTGTGCCCTTCATGTATTCACATCACAGAGAGAAATACACAGAGCTGTCACTAAGCACAAGTCAAGCTGAACGAATGGGTTTTTAATTTTGACTAGAAAATACAGTCAACCCACTGCTCATGGTCTCATGGGGAAGGACACTGCAAAGGCATGAAGTAGTAGAAAATCTTTGAACTAGTCAAATCAAACTGATTATGAGGAAGAGATTTGAAGGTGAAGCAACATTAACACTGCATAATGAGAATAGGCTGTATGAATCTGCAGTACAGTGAATATAAATCAATATGACCAAAAATGGGACAAAAAAAAATATCCAAGGCTAAGTTAACAAAATAGCTTAAATGCCCAAGATGAAATTTTGGGATGTTTAGGGAAACCTGGATCGCAGCTGGTTACGTTAATATGTGGAAGCTGAACCAGAATTTTGAATCCAAATGCCAGAGGCTTGAATAATGGAGCTTGTATCTTTATGAAAAATGACAAAAAAATTATTGATGTGAGAAGAATAAAGAAAAAACTTTGCTTGTAATTTTGTACTTGGCAGGGCCAAATCTTGGTTTTATTCGTATTTGCAGTTGTCAGATCTACAGGTTGTATGCAACTTCCCTGATGTGTAAGGTAATACAGAATTCCATCTTTGTTACTTCTGTGTTCTTTTAATTACTCCATCTGCTTTCAGGATTTCAGAATTCTAGTACAGGCAACAGACTTCCGTGCCATTTTGAGCCTCTTGCTTTATGCAGTGCTATTGTTCAATGGATTAAACTCTGGCCCCATAAAAATTAATGATAAATTGGACCCTAAATTCTGAGCATACAGATTTTATCCGTAATATTCCCAACAGTACACACATAAGCTTAAATTTAATTCTCTCATTAGCAATGGATAAACCACCACAGGCTATGTGATTTGCTTCAGATGAACATCACAAAAATTTGGCTGCTTCTCCAACTATCCACATTAATTGGCGAATGTGTAGGAAATCTCATGAGAACTGACTCTCGGAAATTTCTAGCAATTAATACATCTGTTTTAAGTTAGAGGATCTATCAGAATTTTGGCAGTTGCATGACAGTATTTGTCAGAATCGAGAAGAATGGAAGCCATACAAACATTTAATTTAGAAGGAAAATATTGAGAATAACTTTTTAATGACAAAATTCATCTTTGTATCATTTAGATAGGTATTCATAATGGCTTTTCAGGCCTCTGAACAGATATGCTTAAAGCTCATAGAAACTACAGAAAAATATTTTCCACAAATCCAAATTATTAATTTTTTTCCCTTGGATGGTTCAACAATTATATATTCAAGCCCATAGGCTTAAAATGAATTTCATAAAGAATTAAATCATACATTTTTACTGTTTTACTAGAAGAAATGGTCCACAAGATGGTGAATATGGCCTGAAACTCATGATGCAACCTTCTGCAGACATTTGGGAGGATGACTATCTAGGACTACACATTGCAAAGAAATGCTAATAACTGCCAATGTCAGAATCCTCTACAGACTATGAGTACATCTAAATCCCCCAAAATAATTTAAATTTAGTTTAATTTGAAAATATTTTCATATAGGTAAAGATGGTTAAACACTGGCATAGATTGTCTAGAATATTTAGGGATCTTTGTCAGTAGCTGTTGTGGTTTAAGCCCAGCCAGCAACCCAGAACCACACAGCTGCTCACTCCCTCCTCCCCTTCCTCCCCCCTGCCCCCGGAGGGATGAGGAGTAGAATCAAAAGAATGTAACTTGCACAGGTTGAGTAACAGTCCAGTAACTAAGGTGTAACACAAACCACTACTGCTACCACCAATAATAGTAAGGATAAGGGAAATAACAACGGAAGAGAATACAACCACTCACCACCTGCTGACTGATACACAGCCCTACACAAGCAGTGATCCAATCCTTCCGGGTAACTGCCCCCATTTTATATACTGGGCATGACGTGCTGTGGTATAGAATACTTCTTTGGCTAGTTTGGGTCAGGTGTCCAGCTTCAGCTTCCTCCCAGCTTCCCCCCAGCTTCCCCTCCTCCCTGGCAGAGCATGAGACTCAAAGTCCTTGGTCAGAGCAAGCATCATTTAGAAACAACTGAAAATATCAGTGTTATTCAGTGTTGTTCCCAGGCTGAAAGTAAAATACACAGCACTGCACCAGTTAATAAGGAGAAAAATGTCTGCTACTGCTGAACCCAGGACAGTAGTAAACTGAGTGCAGCCTGGACAAACTTCTGTTAGGAAATTATATAATCCGCAGCAATCCTATTTCATTTCAATGAGATGAACTAGATTACTTTTAGATCAATTTTATGTTATCCTATTAACAAAATTAATGCCCATGTTGTATGAAACCAAGTGATTGTCGCTGTATTTCAAGTAGAGGCCAGTCACTATTTCACATGGTTCAGCCTCAAAAGTTCCCTTCACATATAATTAAGGAGAATCAATACTAGTTTTTAATAGTGGTTAGATTATGATGTAGTAGAGATGAATGCCTGATCATAACCACTTCTTTATAATTTTTTATCTTTATATAAATTTACCTTAACACACTGTCTAGCTCATTAGTTTACGTCAGCTTCCACTTACTGCAACAAAGTACCGTATCTACCAACTTAAACAACCTGCCAAAAAATTAATTACTGTAACTAAAAAGGTCTGAAAAAATACAGCTACTGCATGCTAAGGCCATCATACAGCATCTTGCAAGCAAGTCACACAAATGTAACAAATGCTATTGCTACAACAAAGACAAGATAATACTGAGCATTATCTGATGACATCTGACTCCGTGGCATGAACACCAATGAACACAGCCTGGGCAACAAACAGGAAGATCTGGAAACCACTGCACAGCAGGAAAGTTATGACACAGTTGCCATCATGGAAACATGATGAGATGACTCACATAACTGGAGTGATGCAATGGATGGCTATAAACTCTTCAGAAGAGACAGACAAGGAAGGAAGGGAGGTGGGGTAGCCCTGTATGTCAGGGAATGGTTTCATTGTCTAGTTCTTGATGATGGCGATGATAGGTTTCTGTGTAAGAGCTAAGGCAGAAGGCCAACAAGGCAGAGATCATGGTGGGAGTCTTTTATAGACCACCTATTCAGCATGAAGAGGCAGACAAAATATTCTAAAAGCAACTGGGAGAAGTCTCATGATCGCTAGCCCTTGTTCTCATGGGGAACTTCAACTTGCCACATATCTGCAGGAAATGGAACACAGCAGAGAAGAAACAATCTAGGAGGGTCCTGGAGCATGTGTAAGGTAACTTCCGGACACAGCTGGTTCCATGAACCAGTTAGGTAAGATGTCTCACTGCACCCCTTATTTGTGAACAGAGGGCTTGCGGGTGATGTGATGAATGGAGGATGAATGGATCAGAGTGATCATGAAATGATAATAATTTTCAATGTAAGTAAGGAATGGGGTCAGCAGAGCTGCTACCTCAGACTTGTGGAGGGCAGACTTGGGCCTGTTTAGGAGCCTAGTTGACAGAGACCCTTGGGCAGCAGTCCTGACGGGCAAACGAGTCCAGCAAGGCTGGACATTCTTCAAGAAGAAATTCTTATGGGTAGAGGAACAGGCCGTCCCCATGTGCTGAAAGACAAGCCAGCAGGGAAGAAGTACAGCCTGCCTGAAAAGGAGCTTTGGTTGGAACTCAGGAAAATAAAAATCAAATAGTAATAAAAATAAAAAAACACAAACCAAATGCAAACAACTCCCCCCAACCCAACCAAAAAAAAAAAAAAAACCCCTGAAAAACCTCAAACAAAAAACCCAACCCACAAACCAAAGGAAACACAAGCAAAAAAATGACCAAAAAGGAATTTATGACTTCTGCAAGAAGGCGCAGACATCTCAGGAAAATTACAAAGATGTTGTGAGGCTGTGCAGGGAGCAAATCAGAAGGGCCAAAGACCAATTACAACTTAATCTGGCTACTGCTGTAAAATACATAAGTTTAAATCCTTACATCATGAGATTACCCTTGTAAAAATTCCAGTCATCTCCCAAGTAGCCTTTCTGAGTCTCCTTGACACAGGAATTCTGTCAGCTAACACTTTTATTAAAAGTTTCATGAGGGAATTACCCCTTTTTATCTGAAACTGATACATTGCTACTGAAAGAATAAAGTTTTCTAAGGGATGAACACCAGTCACATGATAGGTAACCACTCAGTTTGACAACACAAGTGTCTCCATACCACAATGCATCGCCTGGCTACTATATCTCAGTTGACAATATTTATGACTGTTCCCATTATGAACAGAAGAACAGGAGGTCAGGACCCTGTACATTCAGGGCTCTGAGACTTGGCTAGGGCCACATTGGTTTTAGCTGAAGCATAATCCATGAAAGTAGCAAAGCTAATTTTTTCTTTCACTACCTGCACTGTGGAAATTGGCCTTAGGAGATATGTGCTAGCTGAATATCACTTCCAGTGGTTATTAGCTGCTCAGAAATCACTGCAAGGCTCACTGCAGTTAGTTACAAATTAAAAGCAGACAATTTTTTATGGATTTAAGGGCAAAAGCTGCTTGTCCTGGTTTCAGCTGTAACAGTTATTTTTTGTACTAGTAGCTGACACAGTGCAAATTGGCTTTAGTCTGAGATTAATGCTGATAACACACCAGTGTTCTACTTACTGTAAAGTAATGCTTACCGTAAGGCAAGGACTTCTCAGTTTCCTGTACTCTGCCAGTAAGGAGGGGCACAAGAAGCTGGGAGACAGCAGAGACAGGACACCTGACCCAAACTAGCCAAAGGAATTTTTCACACTACAGCACGTCAAACCCAAGATATAAACTAGGGGGAGTTACCTGGAAGGGACTGGTTGCTCCTCAGATTGGGACGGGTATTGGTCAGCAGGTGCTGAGCGGTTTTACTGCACATCACTCACATTTTCTGAATTTTCATCTCTTCTCCTGCTATTTCCTACTATTACCATTACTACTGTTGCTGGCACTCTATTATCACTAATTTTTACTTCATTTTAGTTACTAAACAGTTCTTACTTCAAGCTGAGGGTATTATGTTAATTCTCCTCCCATTCTGCTCACGATGGATGGCAAGTGGGGGAAGGTCATTGAGTGGCTACATGTCACTTAGTTACCAACTGGGTTTAAGCCATGACACTGCTTTTGAATTCTTTCCTTCTTAATCCAAATCCAGCCAGTTCTGAATCAAACAAAATCTAGGTGGACCTGAACAAGTGTCTCTCATTTAGATGGAGAATTGTTAAAAATACATATGGTTTATGATATTCCGGAAACCTCAAATTTAAATGTTTTGTTTCAGTATCTATCATTCTGTATTTCTCAGAGAAACATTTCACATTCCCTGCAGATGCATATTTTAGATAATATACATATTCATATGAATTTTACCAAAATATCCTGCAAGCTTCATAAAATAAGTTAGAGCCAAATCCTCTACTTGTATGAATAATATGTAGAAATGTAATGAATAATATGTAGAAATTAAAATTACATTTATTGACACAGATTGTGAATACAGAGAGCTATTTGGAAAACAACTTTCCCCTTGTGTTTACTTCAAGTTGATAACAAATTGAGCATATTTTTCTTTTGATACCAACTGAGAAATATTTGAAAGAGAAAATCTCATGGAAATTCTGCTTGTTGTGTGTAGACTAAGGCTAAAGGCTATGATATGCAATATTTAGCCTTAGCCTTTGCCCAGCAGAAAGAATACATACACCAAGCATATTTCCACTGTACCTCTCTAGCCCCAGAGGAACAGGCTGGAAAATGGATGAATTCATCTGGCAATGACAGCACACGGCAGTTGCCATAGCACCATAGCCTGCACCCTGTTACATAACTAAGTTATATGTTTTGACTGATACGCTGGAGGGATGTCATCCAGAGGGATCTTGACATGCTTGAGAGGTGGGCCCATGCCAACCTCATGAAGTTCAACCAAGGCAAGTGAAAGTTTCTGCACCTGGGTCAGGGCAATCCCAGGCACAGCTACAGGATGAACAGAGCAGTGATTTAGAGCAGCCCTGTGGAGAAGGACTTGGAGGTGCCAGCCTACAAGAAACTGATCATGAGGTGCCAGGCCAAAGGAGGTGATCCTGCCCCTCTACTCTGTTCTTGTGAAACCTCACTTGGGGTACTGTGTACAGTTCTGGTGTCCTCAACAAAAGAAGGACATGCAGCTGTTGGTGCAAGTCCAGAAGAAAGCCATGAAGATGATCAGGGGACTGGAGCACCTCCCGTATGAAGATAGGATGAGAAAGTTGGGGCTGTTCAGCCTGGAGAAGAGAAGGCTGTGTGGAGACCTCATAGCAGCCTTCTAATACCTGAAGAGGGTCTGTAAGGATGCTGGGGAAGGACTCTTCATTAGGGACTGTATTGATAGGACAAGGGGTAACAGATTCAAACTTAAAGAGGGGAAGTTTAGACTGGATATAAGGAGGCACTTCTTTAGTGTAAGGGTGGTGAGGCACTGCAATGCATTGCCCAGGAAAGTTGTGAATGCTCCATCCCTGGCAGTGTTCAAGGCCAGGTTGGACAGAGCTTTGGGTGGCACGATTTAGTGTGAGGTGTCCCTGCCCATTGCAGGGGGTTTGGAACTAGATGATCTTAAGGTCATTTCCAAACCAAATAATTCTATGATTCTAAGATGGACACAAGTAAGAAGCTGGAGCTGGTTGCTACCACCACAGCTCTTCATCCAGATGTTTCTGCACTGGAGGAATCATGTAGAAAATTTCTCCTGGGCTGGCCAGTGAGAATTGTTGGATACCAGTAAATCAAACAATTTCTTGATAAGCTGTAAGGCACCATACAAGTAGTCTAGTATTTTTACTTAAGTGTCTCTTACCTATTGTGTCTATTTAGACTAGAAGTAGTTTTGGTGTAGGGCCTGGTTTTCTTTCTTTGCACATTGTCACATCTTGTAACAAGTAATAAATATATTTTTTAAGATGTTTATATTCTAAACAATAGCAATAATAAAAAAGGCAGTTTTAAGAATTTTGATGGACATAACTGGATGCATATACATCTGAACACTAAAATGTGAGCTCAGAAAAATTTGTCTTCTATTTGAAGTACCAATGACTTACTGGAGGTTCTCTTCTTGCCAGCCTGACTTACTTTCTTTGAATTGCCATATTATATAATATATTCCATTTGCTTCCTAGTTCTAGGCCCATACAGAAGGAGATACTTCATTAATTCTGAATGTCTTTGTTTCATAAGTTACTAGAATCTTTTAATATTAGCATGGGCTGGTTTAACAATGAAATAGCAAATGTATTAGCAAGAAAGCCACTGTTGTTCAACTTCTGTCTTAATATCTTTATCACAGCTGGTCTCCTATGGATCTTCTATAGCCTCTTTGCAGCATTGACACATAACTATCACAGGGTTTTGTGGTTTTCCATTCTTCTATTTTCATTTTTCAAGTATTCTGAAATAATTTAAAGTCTGTGTTTATAGCTTATCAGAATGCAGCTTTATAGCAGTAATCTGAAAGTATGTATTGTGAGCTGTAGTACATGGCATAAAGGTATTCAGAGGGATGGTGCTGGGAAAGTGACAGAAGACTCCACAACATGAAGGGATTCAAAACTAATGCAGTACTTTCATACTGACCTTTTGATGCGTGATTATCTGACTGACAGCATGCTTCAAACTCTGCCCAGATTTTGTCTTACAGGAGACTAATTCACAACTGACAACGAAAGAAAACTAATAAGTAAATGATTAGGTACTAGTGTCCAAAATTAATTCCTGACTTTTGATAGTTCCATAGAGTAGATGTGCCTTTTAGGACTTCAGATTTATGGGATTATGGTTCCATAGGGGTTCTGGGTGCTCTTCCATAACAAAACAGATCAGAATTTACAACTGGTATCAGGTTCTTACATCAGATACAACAAGTCCCTTTTTAAATATATAGTAAGTTTATAGATATTCTGAAACAGCTGCTCTGGGAAATTTGAGGTCCTGTGTATGCCTACTCTTACCTAGTTGTGTAGACAACTAATCAAGGTTACCATTACAGAAAGATGTTATAACATTTGCCTTACCAGAAAGGTCTTCCAAAGGGCATGCTGCTTTATTTTCATTAAAGTGTGCTTTACGTTTATTGCAAAAAAAAATTTCATCTGTTCCAGTCAAGATTATCAACAATTGACAGCAATTTTACACTGTTGATGCTTATTACAATAGAACTATCCATTTATACAAATTGCTTTGTGTAGTTCTAAATTACAGGAATTTTTCTGGTTTCCTGTCACCTTTAATTGTAGATATATAAACACATATAGTAACATGTAAACAATCTTATTTTTTTTCCCCCAAGGCCTTAAAATATGTCTGCTACAAGTCTTAAAACCAGTACAAGGCAAGATTAGCCAAAGAGCACACAGAATGTGCTTCATGCCACAGCTTGAAAGTACAAGAGACCTTTGACACTTGAATCAGAAAAAAAAAGTGTACTTGGTAGCAACAAAGAAGCAAGGTGTGTGTAATTATCTTGGCTAGCATTTTAGGATAAATCTTGTAAAACATCATCTGCTTTCCTATTAAAGACATATTTCTATGTTCCAGTCCAACTTTCACACAGTAGGTGATTCAGTAACTCTTTATAATAAATGGTTCATAAGTAACACATAAAAACTTCTCTAAGAAATTCAGTTTGTTTCTAGAAGTCTACATATATATCTCTTAATTGTGACTGACAATAATTCTTAATATCTATGTGCTTAAACAATTATTTATTAGCAATATATTAAAACATATCCTATGTTCAGTATTTGCTTTGACTGGGACAATTAAGAAAATTTATTATATAGAAAGTAGCATGCATAAACCCTTTTAACTACATGGAACTGGAATGTCTAAAAACCTCTGTTAAATAAAAAACAATTGTAGCATTTAATAATTTTTGTTAAAAACATTTTAACAACTTTTGGTTTTGTTTGTTTGAAAACCAACGAATTTAATCATGCATGCAGACAATGGTTTTCATCCCTACCTGGTGAGTTATAGAGAGATGTCTGGGACAGATCTTGCTTTCCTGCCTTTATGTATAGGGGTCACTGTGTGTACTAATACTTCACACTAAATGAGACTCTCTTTCCTTATCCCTGTGCATGACATTTTTGTCATTTTGTTTAATCCCCTTGTCCAGTTGAGGAGGAGTAATGGAGTGGCTTGGTAGGCAGTTGGTGTCCAGCCAAGGTCAATCCACCACAGTAAACCTAGTATGAGGTCAAGTCTGTGGCTAGAGAGCAGTAGGTCTGTTGACAGTGTGAAAAGCAGATTTATGAGTCAAAAACAGTGAAGTAAAATAGCCTAAGTTTGAAGACGTGAATATCCTGATTATTATGCAAATAAATCTGTGTTAAAAAGCAAGGAACAAAAAAAAAATGCACACAGTTGGAGACTGAATGCTTAATTCAACATACTAGTTTTAGACAAATGTCTTTTATATGTGCAGTATCATGCTGACATGAAAGTGTAATAATGAAGGTTAAACTTCAAGCATGACATTTGACTGTGACAAAAATGTCCTAGAAAATTCTTGCATAATGCTTGCAGAAAGTCCAATTTTAAGGAGTGCCGAAGTCATTAAGGAGCCTAATCTTATAAAGAATTTCAAATTGTTTGGAAAATGACACTTAGTCTCAAGCTAGTTGGATATGTTGAAAACTATATAATCTGTTATGGATTGCTGTTAATGTACGGTGTATTCAAATTATTTTCTTCTGGTTAAGGAGAATAAAAATGGCTTAAGTATTTTATCCTGTAGGCTGAACTCAGCTGTGGAATTGAATGTTACTTAGTTTAAGGAAAATGTTAAAACAATATGACTGCAAATTTAAATTAACCTAACAATGATTGAAAGTTGACCTATCATATTTGACTAGAAATTGAATTAAGATCTATTTTCTATATTTACTCTTTTTTTTTTTTTTTTTAATCTATCTATCTTGTTAGATTACAGTGAAGGAGTAGATAATCACTGATTATATCTGTTCATCATCCTTGAGTGTCAAGCAGCAACATTTATACATCACCTTCCCACATAAAGACATAAATGTCCATTTGCCTTTCTGTCTTTCTATCTCTACGCTTGTCTGTATCCCCATTCTCACAGTTTTTAGCATCCATGCCAATTCTGAGGAAGTCCACAAGATAATCAGCTGAGATCTCAGGAATCATTCAGAAGGGATGACTCATGCAAGTAAAAATTTGACTACAGCTTTATGCTGTTACATTTATACATCAAGTTCAAGATAATTTGACCCTAGAACTTCTGAAATATAAGTATGATATTTTTATACCACAAATATGGGTGCCATTGCTTTGTTTTTTAAATTAATAAATCTAATGTTTTCTACATTTTCTAAACATGGCTTATCCTTTTAAATATGGAATTAAAAGCACTCAAAAACATTCTTTGATTATATCACATCATTAATAGAAAGGTCTAATAATTTCAAGCCCTTGTAGTTGAGCATTCCCTTAGCTGGATTTCAATTTTGCTAACCAAGACTGCTTAACAATGGACTTACTTACATTTTGATATGGTATGTGTTTTCACTGGCAAATAGATAATCCGTGTACACTGAAGAAATCTATAGATTAAGCACACAGATGAAATTATCAGACAGGATCACAGGAATTTGTTGTAATGAAAAGAACTCCAGGTCCTATAATTCAAATTATGTTTGACAAGATTTCAGGCTCGTTTTCTTTCGTTTTTGGCTACAGCAGCCAAGCAGTGTCATAGGAGCTTTGTTTCTGAAAAAGTTCATCATTTTCTACCAAGTATTTTGCAAGTGCAGACAAAAGTAAGAACACAATTTTATACTCCTTACCTCATAGGTACTTCCACCAGTAGAAGAGCTAACATCTCACTGACAAATACAGGTTGGGTGGAGAATGGATTGACAGCAGACCTGGGGAGAAAAGCTTGACACATGACCAGGAGGTTGAGGAGGTAATTTTCCCCCTCTACTCTGCCCTCCTGAAACCCCACACAGAGTACTGTATTCATTTCTGGGAACCCCAACTTAAGAAGCACATGGACCGCCTGAAGAGAGTTAAGAGGAGGGCCACAAAGAGGGAGCACCTCTCTTCTGGAAAAAGACTGAGCTGGGCTTGTTCAGCCTGGAGAAGAGAAGGCTCAGGGAATACCCTACAGCAGGTAATTTTAAGATCCTTTCCAACCTAAACCACTCTATGATTCTATGATAAAGATAAAATCTTACAGTCTTGTGTTTGCATCATAGAATCATAAAATCATAGAATAGTCAGGGTTGGAAAGGACCTTAAGATCATCTAGTTCCAACTCCCCAGCCATGGGCAGGAACACACCTCCCACTAAACCATGCCACCCAAGGCTCTGTCCAGCCTGGCCTTGCACACCACCAGCGATGGAGCATTTACATCTTCGCTGGGCAACCCATTCCAGTGCCTCACCACCCTGACAGTAAAGAATTTCTTCTTCATATCCAATCTAAACTTCCCCTGTTTAAGTTTGAACCCGTTACCCCTTGTCCTATC
>JAOEHY010046745.1:0-11758 GCA_025447955.1 Psilopsiagon aurifrons
AGGGTGCACTCAATCCCACTGTCCATGTCACCAACAAAGATGTTAAACAAGACTGGTCCCAACACCGATCCCTGAGGGACACCACTCGTTGCTGGCCTCCAGCTGGACATTGAGCCATTGACCACAACTCTTTGTATGCTGCCATCCAGCCAGTTCTTTATCCACAGAGTAGTCCCCCTATCAAATTGATGTCTCTCCAATTTAGACAAGGATTTTGTGTGGGACAGTGTCGAAGGCTTTGCACAAGTCCAGGTAGATGACAACAACTGCTCTACCCCTATCCATCAGTTCTGTAACCCCATCATAGAAGGCCACCAGATTGGTCAGGCACGATTTCCCCTTAGTGAAGCCATGCTGGCTGTCACCAACCACCTCGTTGTTTTTCATGTGCCTCAGCATTCCTTCCAGGAGAATCTGCTCCCAGATTTTGCCAGGCACAGAGGTGAGGCTGACTGGTGTGTAATTCCCCAGCTCATCCATTTTCCCCTTCTTGAAAATGGGGCTTATATTTTCCTTTTTCCAGTCATCAGGAACTTCACATGATTTTTCAAATATGATGGACAGTGTCTTTGCAACTTCATTTGCAGCTCCTTCAGGACCTGCAGATGGATTTCATCAGATTCCATGGACTTGTGTAAGTTTAGGCTCTTAAGATGGTCTCGGACCAGATTCTCTCCTACAGTGGGCCCAGGATCTTCATTCTCACAGTCCCTGTGTCCGCCTTCCGAAACTTGGGTGGTGTGGTCAGAACATTTGCCGGTGCAGACTGAGGCAAAGAAGTCATTAAGAACCTCAGCCTTCTCCAAATCCAAGGTAGCTAGTTCTCCTGATAACTTCCGGAGGCGGCCTACTTTGTCCCTAATCTGTCTTTCAATCGCTAGTTGCCTATACAATCCCTTCCTTTTATCTGTAACATCCCTAGCCAATGCAGACATCTTGGTACCTTTGAATGGTGTTTCGCCTTTCTGAAATGTGGATTTACCTCTTCCATTACCTCTTCCATTTGGTACTAATTTGAACATGTCTACACCATGAGTCACAATTCCCCTTTGTCTCTGACATTACAATCTGCTGCATTACAAGACCTGACTTCTACGTGTCTGAAGTCAGAATAGAATCTTCTACCCAGAGAATAATATCTAATATATAATTTATATATAAATATATTACATTTATATATTATAGTCTATTTTAAAGTTATATATATAGTATTATATTATAGAGTATATGATTTTGTATACTAAGAGGAGTTAAACACTGTAAGTGGGATCTAAGGTATCATCCCACTCCAGCCTAATAGTTACCTAAGCTATTCAGTAGGAAATGCTGAAGAGATCATCATAAACATAGCATTTCCCCGGGCCTCGCCCCCCTATTATAAGTTTCCATACCTGAAATCATCTTCTAGGTTCTGACAGTTACATTGCCCCTTCTGAAACACAGGTGGGGAATGATGGGGAGGGGGAGCAGTCGCAATTTTCAGGTGACTGTTCAACCCATTAAATCATTGTTTAAAAATAGGTTGTAACCACAATTGTATCATTGAATGATCATGATCATAGATACTGTGCTTTTTGTGGGGCTTGCTGACAGAGATTAAGAGATGTAGAGAGAACATCTTGTGTGAGGCTTTACATGCCTTACGTGTGAGAAAGGGTTGAGACACATGGCTTTTCCAGCATTTCTGAGGGGTGAAAAGCCTGTTCTTTGGGATGCTTGAGAGCTGCACAGACGGCACAAATTAAGCACAAATAGACTTTCCTGTTTAAAGGTACAGAAGGAAGTATAAAGTAATTCAATCTTAAGTATAAGCAACTACATTGCATCTAAGTCTTTTACTTTCTTCTGTGAAGCTGGGCGTCAGTCTCTACAGTGCTACAGCTTCACATTGGAAAATCCTGAATCAACCAAACTGAAATACTCCAGAGGAATTAATTGGTGACCTTGCCTGACAGACCAAAATAAATCTGGCAGGCAGGTTTCCTACTTTGCCAAGTCCTCAGATCCCCAGCTGCATTCATACGGATTACACAGCTCCCTGGGCTGGGTAAGGTTGCCAGCTCCAAGTCCAGCAACCAGCCAGTTCCCCCATGCTGCCTCCTGCCTTCAGCTTGGCTCTGCAGGCTCCCAAGCATGGCCAGGGCCAGCTGGTTAGCACCAGGCAGACAGGGAACCTGGCACTCCCCACACCTTTTGGCCAGCTGGTGGATCGACAAAATGGATTGCTCCACTCATGAGAAATGCTGGAATGCCGACATCTCTCTCCTGCACAGAGTGAAACGCACTGTGACAGCCTGAAACTCCAGTGAGATGTGGTTCCTTTTGGCAGCGCGTACAGGCTGCTCTCTGCCTCCTTTTCTTCACTGGTACAGAGGACAGTTGAGGTTTCCAGGTATGGTGTGATGAAGTTACCTCATTTATAATTTTTAAAGGATCTGAAGCCTAAAGCACTAAGATTTTGTACATTGCTCAGCATTCCATTCCAGCTTTCTCTTGATGGGTAGGCTCAGACTAGCTGAATTAAAGGTCGAGGTTTAGGCTACCAGCACAGTCAAAGCTCTGTGCTTTGTGTGCTACTCAGTCCTATCAAATCTGCAGCTTTACATGAACACCTACAGAGAGAATCCTGGCCTAGCCAAGGCAGAGTCATAGCTCAGACTATAGTACTGATTTATATCATGTAAATATAAATAAATATAAATAATATAAATAGAAATAAATAGAAATAGAAATATAATAAAATATATATGAGAAGGATTTCTCATTTCTGTCAAAGCTTCTGACACCAATTCTAAGGATAAATCCTTCATGGTACAAATATTTGAATGTCATCTTCACTCACCTGCTACATTTCTTCAGCATGGCATTGAAGAGTGGTTGAAACGTATATGGTTTTTCTCTTCTTGAACTCTTGCCTTATCATTAGCATCCTCTTGGACAAAATTGCTTCCTTGAAAGTGTCATTTAAAATGGGTTTTTTTCAATTATTTATATATAGAAATGATTTGTTTTGAGATTAGGTGATCAGGACTGTATGCCTGAACTGCCCCATATATAACGGCAATGTAAATATCTTCTTTAATTGTGTCCACTCCTTCACTATTGTTCCAGTCAGTGAGTCCTCTTTTAACTGCGGATCCCTATCAAACACAAGACGAACACTGGACTGCCACAACAGCTTACATCTCCATAACCTCCAATAACCTCTGTGCTGTAGACAATGTGAGATTTTCACCACTGAAAGTTGTTAATGAATTTGTTTAGCCAAGCTGCCAAAATATATATTTCATATTTTAGCTTGGCAAGTCCTTGATCCAATAAGGCTCTCATTACATTTCCACTGTTCTACAAGCACTTCATCTTAAGGCAATCAAAATGGCAAAAACTAGTACATTTTTTAAACCTAAAGACCTCGAGTCAGTGGGTGTTCAGAATGCAGATGAAGTGGGATCACCCAGGGTTGGCCCCCTCAGGAAAATACCTGATAATTTCCATGTTACATCATGCTTGAATTTAAATCATTTCCTCGATAGTTGCGCCGCATTGAACCTTATCATTTTTCTCCACATCAACATGCACACTAGGGAAAAAAAAAGAAAAAAGGTTTTTTTTGCTGCTAAAATGTTGGTAGATCTTTTAAAACAGTGCATGAAAAATAAAATACCTGCTATAATCTGCCATACTATTGCAGTGACTCAAGTCTGAAAACTGCAATAATTTTTCTGAATGACAGACTGAGAGGTTGCTTACTTGGTTATCACAGAGCAATTTCACAGCTACTGGGTTTCATTACTTCCTTCCTTCCTAGAA
The DNA here is from genome assembly GCA_025447955.1 of Psilopsiagon aurifrons. Taxonomy (NCBI): domain Eukaryota; kingdom Metazoa; phylum Chordata; class Aves; order Psittaciformes; family Psittacidae; genus Psilopsiagon; species Psilopsiagon aurifrons. The sequence continues at coordinate 3,811 of JAOEHY010046745.1, forward strand.
AGATTCCTTCATATGAAAAGACCTTTCTTACTTTAAGTTCTTTTTTTTGTCTGAATTCTTCATTATGCTATTTGTAGTGCTTATTTTTCCCTTGTTAGGCAGCAAGCAGGGTCGCAATGAAAGCACTACATAATCAAGTGTGTCTCAACAAGCTGAAGAGACTCCTACGGCAAACCCCCAGGAAAACTAACTGCAGCCCCCTCCACTCCTACCATCTGCTGCTGTGCTTATGTTCTACAAAGGAGACTTGATGATGTCCTCTATGGTCTTACCTTTGAGGGAATGGAGCAGCAGGAAAGTAGGTTTACTCACACTTCACCCTGACCTTTAGGTGAGAAGCCTTCCCTGTAGAGTTATATGCTCACAGTAGACCCTGATAAATAGACCGAACAGAGTTAAATAAAATCCATTAGCTATGTTGTCTGCTGAGGGTCCTTTGGCTTCTGGGGATCCATCTTTTGCAAACTCGCTGCCACTAGAGGGCAAACGTGACCAAGCCATTTAAAAGAAATCTCTCCCCATTAATATATAATCAGTTTTAATTAAGGCTTGTTATGTGAGAAGCCTCTTTGTCTAACTGTACCTTTAGAAACGATACAGTGATGGTATCTTTTCCCAGTCATAGCAATATCAGACACACTAAAAATATTCACAGCTGTAGCTGCGGCAAAATGCATTGCCACTTCATTGCATGTGTCCCTAAGAGTTTTATAAATATGCAAGTCAAATATTCTTCTCAAAGAAGTAAAAATCTGGTAAACATCTTGATATGCTTCAAACCAATGAAGTGGAAACAAACGAGATACATTTCACCTTGTGGAAAAGAATTCTTTTGAAAAATACATTCACAGTAACCAGTCAGAAGGTTTCCAGAAAATTGTTGAGATCCCACTTCAGGAATCTCCTATTAAAGGAGAAGGTGATACTGTGAAACATTCAGACTGGCTCCCTCTACAAGGCACCTGCCTGGCTTTCACTTCATTCTTAATGAGCACTTTGGCAGTTCAAGTCTCATTCAATAGCCCTTTATAACAGCTTCAGAGTCTGTTTCTGGAGATAGTTATAATACGGGCATTTAGCTATTCAAAGTTAGGATACAGAGGTAGTTACTAGTATAACAAAGTGAAATGAAGATAGTAAAGAACATACATAATGTGTAGGGAATAACTCAAGATGTAATTTAAAGTACGAGGAGGAAATGCTATTTTTTTATAATTTCTTGAAAGATTTGAACAGGATTTTCTCCTAATGAAAAGAGATGATGGGTTTGGAAAGATCCTGCAGTTGTACAAGCCTGCAGAACTGCTACCAAAGCTCGGAAGATGGCTTGTCTGTTCTCCCCTCAATATATGCAAGGCAAATTTTTTCTTCAAAGAGAGGTCCAGCTTCATAAATGCAATGAGATGCAATTCCACTGGTGTGTCTGGAGTTGCATCTGCCTCTGGTAGCAGGAATTGTGAAACCCCCCATCACCAGAATTTTGTAAAGATTAACCCAGCAACCACATAAAATATCAAAAGCTACAGGAAATTTTCAACATTTTCCTTTAGCTCCTTAGAAGGGAAGTTGTCAAAGTAGCTGTCTGCTAAACATATCATCTTTCTTACTATAGAAAGAAGGATGTCAACACTACATGTCAAATCCAACCCTGAGATATATTTTTTAATGGGCAGGATCTGACTTAGACAGATCCCAAATCTCTCTGCAATTACCTGCATCTGTAGGAAAGGCACAAAAGTATTTATCTTAAAGAGCTCTCAAACTATTTTCCAGTCTTGCTTTTTGTGACAGAAGCAAAGTAAAAATCTTAGGAAAATATTTTCAGAGGCATTGTTTGAGGAGATTGTAAGTTTTCGTTGTTCCCTTGCCTTCACACCAGGAATAGTTTGGATTGTAATGGCTTGCTCTCAGCCACTGCCTGTCCTGGATGTCTGGTGACCCTTTTCCCATGAGCCCTAGCCTTCTGTCAGTGCCCAGCCAACATGTCACAGGATGGCTTTCAGGAAAGAACATACTCAGAAGTGGGCCAATGCCACCAGAACTATTTGTATACAGCTACAGCCTATTATCTTCAGAAAAAGCATCTGAGATGATGCAATGTCAGTTGAAACAGCCATGTATCTCTACACTATTCCTTAGGCGGGGGCCTTTTGAACATAGGAAGGAAGGGCACAGAAATACAAGCACATTAAGAGACAGCTGGACACTTTCAAGATGTTTCAGCGCATCAGGTATGCCAGCAGTCTCCTGACACAGCTGTCAAGAGACATGCCATGGAAGTGGATACAGACACAGCTTCCTGAAGCCAACATTCACATGGGCACAAAAGGCAAATGAATTCATTCCTTCCAAAGCAGGCTATCATATTTTCCCTGCTAGTCTTTCTGCCTGTTCAAAAGCATATTGCACACCAGCAGTAATGCAACCTAAAGCCTAAGCCCTGCAACAAGAGCTCTAGCTTCCAGGAGCCCTTTCTGCAAGTAAAGGGAAATCCTGTCAACCAGGTATGAGAACCACCACATTTCATAGCTGGTTTCTCAGGTTCATTTTTCACATCCCACTGTTCATGGTCACTTCAGAGCTGTATCCAGCTTTTTTACAAAAACTTTGTGAATGTTCACAGAGGGGGAAAAAAGGAGAACCAAGCCTTTATAGTTAAAAGGATTTTTTTTTTTTTTCCTTTGAAACTAAATTTCATTCTCTCCTGAGTTAGATTCACCAAGCATACAAAAAATGTACTTTGGTGGGCCAGGGAAGAAAATCTCTGGACATGTTTTGCAAATGCCCCTATGGATTTATAAGAGGAACACCAAGAACCTGCCCATAGTTAAGCCTGCAGTGCACAAGCATTACAGGATAAGATAGCACATCGGCTGCTTAGCACACCTCATTCCCTTCCTTTCTCCTTCTTTCCATACTTAGACAAGAGACTAAATAAATAAGTGCCATAGCAGGTGATTGTCTGAAACTGTATGAACAAGATTTTCCCCCTTCTAGGGGAAATCTCAGCTGGTGGATAAATTCTTGCCATTCTGGAATGGGCTGACTGCATGCAGCAAGTCATAGTAGCCCTTTCTATTCCTATGTTTCTGGTAGCTTTCTCTGCTATCATCAGCTAATTTAACCTCAAATCCAGCATATCTTAAATTTTCAGAAGGGGAAAAAAAGACTTTGAAGTGTCACATGAATTATGTTTTCAGAGTATGGTGGTCCTTAATGGGGCAAAAGTATGTCAGAAATGTAGCACCACTGCATTCTGCTTCTCAACTGATGCACATGTGTACATGTCCTGAGCACTCTCCTCAAAGGAAAGAAATGTTTTCTTCATTCTAGAGGAAAGGATGCTCCCATGCCAAACAAATGGGCAACCTTCTAGGACCTGCTCCCCAAGCAGCCTCTCTACAATTGCTTCTAGTTGAAGACAGCACAAGAATTCAGTTTTTCACAAAAGCATTAGGTAGAAAAGCTTTAATTATTAAAAGAGTGTGAATTAAGCAGATACTGTGCTGCACCTACAGTGCCTTGGTGAGAAGGCACTCTGTAAACAGAATTATTATTTCATCAACGCAGTAGACTCCTCACTTAATGGCTCACTAACTGGGCCAGAGATGAGATTCGATGTGAAGAAATCAATGACTCAAAGCAAGAGATTCAGCAAATATGAAACACCTAGTGCTTAGCTCTTAGGATTGCATATTGTCTCCTGTGGAAGTGACTCGTATCATGCAGGGAGAAAATAACACTCCTGCTGCTGCGTCCAACTGTATCCGTAAGAGATAAGACTGAACTGGCACTTGCTAGCATTAGACTCCCATACTTTAGGGTTTTTTTATTTGTTTTTTGGCGTTATCCTTCTGTGCTATAGCTGCTAGATAAATAAGCACTGCTACTTCACATTTCCTAAGTGTTCTTAGTGCCTTTTTTTATTTTTCTTCGTAATTCATGACATCAAAGTCAGTATTTCTTAGTAGAGGTAGCCTTATTTTGGTGTCCACCAGATGTATGCATCAATCAATATGACTCTGCTGTACTGCGGAGCAGAAGCACCAAAGGGCATCCTGCAAAATTAAATGGTGAGAATAATGAAGTCTTTCACAATTCCTTTCTGTTCTAACCATTATAACAACTCAAGAGAGCAGATAAGATAATTTCAACATGTGGCTATAGGTGCATGACTCTTCTTCAGACAGCTGGCTAGAGGGCAAATGGCAAGAGCAGTAAGTATCTATCTCTGCTCCCCAGGAGTGAGCATGATTCATGGATGAACAATACTTTATTTTCCTACTCACCAGCATACTGAGGCTTAACTGTGAAATTACTTCTTAAGTTTTCCCCTTCTCTTCAGAGCTAATTTAGGCATATAAAACTCACCACACTGGCTCACTTTTCACTGAAGTGATTTCAGCTTCTCTTCCAGATTCCCAGGGAAAATCTCAGCTTTACATTCATCAGCTTCTAATGCAAAACAACAAATCTTGCTCTGCAGAGAAAGGTTCCTGGTACAGTCAGGAGTATCTGTGCAAAGGGGGAGAGGCAAGTTAAATTGCAGAGGAAATCCTTCATTAATAGTGCCAAAGGACTGTACAAAACCTAACTAATTTACTGAAAGAAGGAAGGATTAATATCCAATTTTACACGGAGGAAAGTGAGATAACGGAGCAAAAACCCAGGAAAATTAACAACTAGGATCAATTCAGCTTCGGTTCCACATCCATTTTCACAAATGGAGAGCCAAATTTGGACAGAGTCTCTTCTATTACTGTGGTACTTTGTCTATTCATGCTCTAGAAGGTACAGCCCAGAGAAACTTCTCTCAAGTGATTTTTATCAGAGTATCTTGTCACTTCTCATTTGGATTTTTTTCCTATCAACATGCATTTTTGCCAAATAAGACAGTTAACAGTTAACACGACAGAAAACAATTATAAATTACACAGGACTATGTTGAAACCAGACTGCCAACTTTCATACATTTTTGAAGAAAATCTGCCTTTCTGACACACCTTTCTGGCTGCTTTTTGTCAGAGGGAGATAATACTGCACAGAAAAACACTGTTAAAAAATGGCAGCTTCCAGTGCTTTCTTCAAAAAAAGCAATAACCTTTTCCTGCACGTAATTGCAATAAATTCACCAAGAGCACATAATGGACAGGAATACAAAATGAATCACAGCATTTCTATATGAAACAGCTGTTCCATGAACTGGCCATGATGATTTTTGACGATATGACTGCATCTGTAGTTTGGAAACAATTAGCCAGAAGCAATTATTTATCTTGAGTTGTCACACTTGTTTTATCAGCTCTTCAGGGGGTTTGCATGTAATCATAGAACTTGCAGAGATGAAAAAGCAGGATTTTCTTGCTCTAGCTGGACCAAGAAATAAAATGCAAATCAATGACAGAGAGTTTAAATAAAATTTGTATGATCCAATTTCATCTATAATTTTCTTCTTTTCCTTGTTAAGACAAAAATATTACATGCTCCCAAAGACTCAGGAGATCTCAAAATATATTTAGTAGTCACACCAGTATACTGGATTCAGGAGAATGCAAATAAATCCCATCCTTCATTGCCTCATATTTTCCACTCCTCTAATTTGCAGTGGTAAATTTGAAATCTGAATAGTCTCATTTTTCAGAAAGCACTGAGTACTCCCCAGTGCCTTTTGCAGCCACTGGGACATGCCACTGTGACTTTCAACACCTATGCAAATCTGTGTCGAGTTATCTGCAGTGAGACAACTAATGCAGCTGAGAAAGAGAGTTGCTTTGCCATCTCACAAGGGAATGAAATCTCTGTAGTGAGCTGCTGGCTCTGTTTAAGGTAACTCAACGACATTACAATAATGTAAGCAGCCTTAGGAATAGGCTAAAAGTCATTAGGAGGCTGGTTTTCAGAGCATATCAGGAGAGGATATATGGCAGTGTCACGCATTCAGGAAATCACGTTCAGGTTTTATAAACCACAAATGCAAATAAAGCCTGTCAAGCTTTATACTGTGAACGCATAAATAGATTTAGCATATGTAACCCACTGTGTAGCTCATCTGGAGGATTAATACCATCCAGGAAAAATATGCAAGTGTAATAAAAGTTTCTGAGTTGTGTGAGATAAACAGGATGCAGGACAGTTATGTCAATTTTACATTTCTGAAAAAGGAAGCAAGACACAAATGTCTCACCTATGCTGTTGACATTAGACATCATTTTCTAGGACATCCTTAGCAATTAACCAAGCTCAGCATAGATGCACAGAACTAGCTGTTGCTTGCCGTTAAATTATCTGGCTGCTTGGGTATGGACTACTGCCCCTGGACAGTCGCTCTGAGCACTCAATTTGGGGCCAATAAGCATTGCTTTTCAGCAAACTAGTAAAGTTCAGACATTAACTGCTGAAGTACGCATTATAAGGCAACAGCCTTTCCATTCAGAGCTGAATTCAAACCACCACTGCTCTTTAAAAATTAACTATTGTATTGATAACCTTTTTTCTCCTTTTCTTTCAGAAGCAGCTTTTGAATGTGCAAGGAGAGTGGTGACCTGTTTGCATTTTCCCTGTAGAAACATTCACCAGCCTCCAGTGTGGAATCCTGATCGACGAGGTCCTGCACACTGCCAGGCTTATGTCCTCAAACAGTACTAGCACTGCTTCTGCTGTCACCTTGCTCCTGCTTTCTGGGCACTTCTACAAAAAAAAAAACCTTCTACAGAGAATGGGCTCTGAGGCCCAGCTGCTACCGGTGCACAGGACAGGCAAAAAGCTGAAAAGCGCCTCATCCTGAATGCCAAACACGAATGCTCCGCCTCACAGCTCAGGGGGTAATGAAAACTGAAGACACAAAGGGATTTTGCACTAGATTTCAGAAAAATCCAAGCTGAGCTGACAATCTAAGCACTTCTCTGTCAACAAAGGCTGTTTGGGATTTACAAAGTAGCTGTCCCTCCTGAAGAGTCTGATTTATTTGGTATGCTTTGAGCAATCTTAATGCATGCCAAGTTTTTATTCACAGCCATGACATTTTGCATAATACCCCAGTAGAGTATTTGCTTAGGAAGTGGTAGACCTGTATTCCAGGCTTTTCCCTGCTGAGGAGGGCTGAAACTACAGCTTCCACCTCCCATGGGAAGTGCAGGGACTGGGCCAGGCAGAGTCTAAGAGGAAGCACAAACCTGGATCCAAGTGGAAGAGACCCAGGACCCAGTTTCTGCTCCCTGGGATGCTCAAACATCTAACATTAGATGGCATTTGTATTAAAAAAAACAAATACAAGCCAGAAATAATCAAGGACATAGAGACTGGAACCAAGAATACATCACTCTTGGCCAAGCTCCATAATCACTAGGTTAGATAATGATGCTAGTCCTCTTGGCAGACCTTATCTGCAATGTGCTGATGCAATTATATTATTTCAGTTCTGCAGCAGCTTGAATGCCGCAAGGCATGTGTCCCTGTACTGCCCCTCCATGGCACAGTGCAGACATGCTTTCTTCTCTTTTGTTGAAGCATTTTGGTACAAAGTACCTTACCAATCCCTGGGTCAGAGAGAAGTCATACGTAAGTCAGTAACATTAATGTAACTGCAACAGCTTCACTGTTATTATTCATTTCTAAATTACAACTGTACATATCCTTGGTATCCATGGTACTGCCTGCACCTGCAGCAGGAATACTTCCCATTTAATTTCAAAGATGTTCCATGATTACAGCAGTCATCCATTTAATTGGGGCACTATCCCACTCTTTCAAGTAATATTTAATTAGGTCACAGAAGAAGGAAAGCAAAATTAAGAATCCTCTAAGCAGGAATGAATACACTAAAGGATCTTTAGAATAAATATCCTTGAGAATTTTAGACTAAAGATAATCAGAGAATCATAGAATAGTTCGGGTTGGAAAGGACCTTAAGATCATCCAGTTCCAACCCCCCTGCCATGGGCAGGGACAC